>OVBA01008225.1:0-12902 GCA_900406435.1 Lepidium aucheri
CTGAGACTAGTAACTGCTTAATGAGTCACTAACAAGAGAGTTAGATGGTTTCTGAGAGTAGTAACTTCTTGTTAAACATTCTCTATCAATCCAAAGTTACTGAACATGTGGTGAGATGCTTATGAGGCAATAACAAGGTGAGTTAGACGGTTTTTTAGAATAGTAAGTGCTAGTTAAACATTCTCTATAACCTTAAGGTTATTATATACTTGGTGCAAAGCACATAAATCAATAACAAGAGAGTTAGACGGTTTGTGAGAGTAGTAAGTGCTAGTTCAACGTTTTCAGTCAACTTAAGATTACTAAACAAGTGGTGAGAAGCACAAAAGGCAATATCAACAGAGTTAAATGATTTGTGAGAGTAGTAAGTGGTACTTAAACGTTCCCTATGAACTTAAGGTTACTAAACAAGTAGTGAGAAACACATAAGTCAATAACAAGAGAGTTGGACGGTTTGTGCGAGTATAAGTGCTAATTCGATGTTTTGTTTATCAATATAAGGTTACTAAATAAGTTAAATGATTTCTGAGGGTAGAAAGTGGTACTTTAACAAGAGAGTTAGATGGTTTGTAAGAGTAGTAAGTGCTAGTTGAATGTTTTCTATCAACTTAAGGTAACTAAACAAGTGGTGAGAAGCACATAAGTCTATATCAATAGAGTTAAATGATTTGTGAGAATAGATGATGCAATTCCAAGAACCAGAACCAAGCCGGATCACACTGTCCTAACCATGGAGCATTGAAGCATGCATCTAACAAGAGCTATGGAGAGCAGCGAGTGGATTTCAGCTCAAATGGAGGTCAAGATCACAAGTTCCAGCTCAAAAAACATTTGTAGAACGCACCTAACCAATATTTAAGATGCCACGAAGAAGAATCATTTCAAAAGGATTTCATAGGAAGAAGATATTGAAGATACAACTTGGAAGATCTTCAATAGTTCCAATGGAGACTTACAATCACATATTAAGGCGCTACAGATGCTACATAGAGAACTAAGCCATAAAGTAAATTTATATGGATTCTTGTCTCAAGTAGTTAACTCCGCAAAGTTAAATCAGCCCAAAAGATGCTCGGAGCCAAAAGTTATAGATTTTAGAAGTTGGACCTTTTGAGCTAAGGCCTTATTCGCGACAACGCCAAATATCAAGCTACACAGCCCAGCTCAGAAGCGGCATTCACGCCGGACCACTTGGAGAATATTTTTGGGCCTTTCATGGTTTCGACAAGCGCAAGAACGCATCAATCCACCATCGGATCCTCCAGATACAGACCCAACAAGAAGAAGATCCGATCTGGTACTTTTTAAGGAATGTTCGGGATATGCTTGCTTCAAAGGACTTCAGACTTATGTGTGGCCTCCAGGAGACTCTCTAAACCACTTAGAATCATCCAGGGAAGTCTCACCATGCTCCAGCACCCACAGGATTAGGCGAATCCTCCCATTTAAAGACTTTCCATATCCGGCCAATGATCACATCTTCCCCAACGGCTTCAAGATCGACAGCCACAATCACTTGTTCGTTTCACACTTATTTCTTTGATATTTCTTTCAAATTTTATGCTCATGACCGTTGGCCCTTTGTCTTTTACGAGCTCTATATAAGCTCATATTCTTTCTATTGTATTCACCAAGTTATAAGTTATAAAAAGAGTGTTTCTGTTCAAGCATGGGTCTTGAGCCTTTGCCAACTTAGTCTCTTTGAGGATTCGAGAGAGGGAGACGAGATCAGGTCTTGTGAGTAATCCAAGCTTGATTGGACATATTATCAAAGGAATCATCACCCTCCTTTGTGGTTCTCATTCGCCTACTTCCGCACAATCTAGTCTCCATCGATTCGGACTCATCAAGGTCGGATCCGTGGATTCATATCCATTCTACATCCATTGAGGCTTGTATCATTTGGTATCAGAGCAAAAAGTTCCTATTTATCCAGGTGATTTCGTTCCATATTTTTTTTGTTAATTATTTTCTCTTTTGTTCTTGCTTTTCCACAAATCCAAAACCTCATAAAAAAAACTTTCATTTGTTTTGTTTCAGTTTTATAAAATCCATAATAACTCATAAGAATTTAATTACTTTTGTTCTAGTTAGTTTTAAGCCCAGAAAACCAACAAAAATTGTTGCTTTGATTTTCACAAGTCGTTTGCTATTTTATTTGCTACAAAGAAAACCGAAAACGAATTCTGTTTTGTTTTGTTCTTTTGATTGTTTCTTTGTTTTTAGAAAGAAAATAAAATTAATATCGTTTTGCTTTGTTTTCATAACTTTGATTTGAGTCTCTTATTGACTTGTGCAAGGATATGGAGTACGGAGAAGAACTGAACGACTACAACACTTCCAATATTGATTGGGATGATGAATCCGACCAGGGCTATTGGAAAGGAGAGGAAGAAAGTGAAGTCTATTCCAACGATGAGGCTGGCTATGAGACACCACTGTGGCCAGGAGATGGTTACTCAAGGTCTGAGTATGAATATGAGTCAAGAGAAGAAGAGCATGAGCTAGAGCCACTAGATGACAACCAAGACAAAACTGATCAACCCACTTGGCCTATAGAAGAGAGCTGTGAAGATGAATCATGGCATTTAGAGAATGAATATCAATTCAGTATAGAAGAAGGAGACCACGAAACTGAAGCTGACCATGGAGAACTCAATCATGAAGACCAGTTCGTTGAGCCTTATACACATGAAAAAGCAACTGATTCACTAATCAGTTTAGGAGAAACTGAGAAGAATGGTCAAGAATTAGGATACCAAGAGGAGTATACTCATGAGAGTAAAGACATCAATGACGTTGAGAGATGGGAAGAAGATGGACCAGAACGTGTTGACAAGGAGCTAGCACCACCAGACCATACTTCACGTGGTTACACCAACCAAACCCAAAGCAAACAAGGTAATAGTTGTGAACAATTTGATTTTCAACTCCTAACCTTTTCAGGTCATAAGCAAGGACCAGAATCTTATATAAATTGGGAGAGGGAACTTGAGCATTGGTTTTGGTTCCACAACATCCCAAAGTAGGAGAGACTAGCCCATGCCGTTAACTCACTTGTTGGAGAAGCATCTTCATGGTGGATAAGTGAAGAACTTATGTCCCACTACAATAAGCCAATTCTTTCTTGGGGAGATCTCAAGCAACGAATGTACAAGGAATTTGTACTGAGGTTCCACAAACGGGACTACACCCCTAAGAGGCTTATGTTTCAGGTGAAGGAGGCTAAAGAATCACCTAAGGTCAAAGAAGTGCAAGAAAAGCCAACTAAACAAATGGTAGCTCGACAGCAAAATGAGAAATCTTTACTTGACCCCTACAAAAAAGAGCAATGTAAGTCTTCAAATCCTTGTGAGTTACATGAGCTGACTTGTTATAGATGTCAAGGTAAGGGACACAAAGCTAAGGAGTGTCCAACAAAAAGAGCTGTGAAGTCCATATTGCTAAAATTGAAAACGAATTCAGATAATTCATCTAATAATCTAGCTAATTCAGATTTTATACCTTCCACTTCTAGCATTATGCACTTGTCTTTGTCAAAGGATACTGAGACAGTTCTAGGAGCTACAAAGGAGGAAAAAAGTGTTGAAAACAGTTTCATAATCAAATAAGAACCACCGGATAGTCATCAACAAGTGTTGGTCCGAGGAGAAAACATGGAGAACAATGCTAGTAAAGAAATAGCACAAATGAACCATGAAGACACTTCCAAGAAAGTAATGGAAACATCAAGAGTACAAGGAGATTCTCAGCTAAAAGAAACAACCGCCAAGCCTTGTAAAAGCGTCATCTATACATTGTTAATCACGGAGGCCACCAGATATACCAAACTCCATTAAACCGAGGCAATACCAAGGTAAGGTTCTAAACTCCCAAAGGAGATTGAAAGCTAACTTTCTTTCTATTGTTTCAGGAATAACAGTTCTGAGGACAGAACCTTTACAAGAGGTAGAGAATGATGCAATTCCAAGAACCAGAACCAAGCCGGATCACTCTGTCCTAGCCATGGAGCATAGAAGCATGCAGCTAACAAGAGCTATGTAGACCAGCGAGTGGATTTCAGCTCAAATGGAGGTCAAGATCACAAGTTCCAGCTCAACAAAAACTTGTAGCACGCACCTAACCCATATTGAAGATGCCACGAAGAAGAATAATTTCAAAAGGATTTCATATGAAGAAGATATTGAAGATACAACTTGGAAGATCTTCAATAGATCCGATGGAGACATACAATCACTTATTAAGGCGCTACAGATGCTACATAGAGAAATAAGCCATAACGTAAATTTCTATGTATTCTTGACTCAACTAGTTAACTCCCAAAAGTTTAATCAGCCCAAAAGATGCTCGGGGACAAAAGTTATGGATTTTAGAACTTGGACCTTTTGTGCAAAGGCGTCATTCGCGACAACACCAAATATTAAGCTACACAGCCCAGCTCAGAAGCGGCATTCACGCTGGACCACTAGAAGAATATTCTTGGGGCTTTCGTGGTTTCAACAAGTCCAAGAACGCATCAATCCACCATCAGATCGTCTAGATACACACCCAACAAGAAGAAGATCCGATTCGGTGCTGTTTAAGGAATGTTCGGGATTTGTTTGCTTCAAAGGACTTCAGACTTGTTTGCGGCCACCAGAAGACTCTCTAAGCTACTTAGAATCATCCGGGAAGTCTCACCATGCTCCAGAACCCACAGGATTAATCGAATCCTCCCATTTGAAGACTTTCCATATCCGGCCGATCATCACATCTTCCCCAACAGCTCCAAGATCGACGGCCACAATCACTTGTCCGTTTCAAACTTATTTCTTTGATATTTCTTTCAAATTTTATGCTCATGAAGGTTGGCCCTTTGTCTTTTACGAGCTCTATATAAGCTCTTATTCTTTCTATTGTATTCACCAAGTTATAAGTTATAAAAAGAGTGTTTCTTTTCAAGCATGTGTCTTGAGCCTTTGCCGACTTAGTCGCTTTGATGATTCAAGAGAGGGAGCCGAGATAAGGTCTGTTGAGGAATCCAAGCTTAATTGGACCGAGATTATCAAATGAATCATCACCCTCCTTTGTGGCTCTCATTCGCCTACTTCCGCACAATCTAGTCTCCATGGATTCAGACTCATCAAGGTCGGATCTGTGGATTCATATCCATTCTACAGCCATTGAGGCTTGTATCAGTAGAAAAAGGTACTTAAACGTTCTCTACGAAATTAAGATTACTAATCAAGTGGTGAGATGCACATAAGTCAATAACAATAGAGTTAGACGGTTTGTGAGAGTATAAGTTATTATTCAGTGTTCTCCATCATGTTAAGGATTTTAAACAAGAGGTGAGAAACATAGAAGTCAATAACAATAGAGTTAGATGGTTAGTGAGAGTTGTAAGTGTTACTTAAATGTTCCCTCTCAACTTCTGGTTACTAAACAAGTGGTGAGAGGCACATGAGTCAATAACAAGAGACTTAAACGATTTGTTACAGTATAAGTGCAAGTTCAACTTTCTCTACCAAATTAAGGTATAAAAAAATTGTGAGAAACACATAAGTCAATAACGAGAGAGTTAGATGGTTTGAGAAAGGAGTAAGTGATACCTAAACGTTGTCGATAGCTTAATGTTACTAAACAAGTGGTGAGAAGCACATGGGTCAATAACAAGAGAGTTAGACGGTTTGTGAGACTATAAGTGCTAGTTCAACGTTCTCTATCAACTTAAAGTTACTAAAAAAGTTGCTAGAAGTAGATGAGTCAATAAAAAGAGAGTTAACCGGTTTGTGAGTGTGTAAGTGCTAGTTTAATGTTCTCTATCATCTTAAGGTTAGTAAACAAGTGTTGAGAAGCAGATAAGTCAACATCAATAGAGTTGAATGATTTGTGAGAGTAGTAAGTGGTACTTTAACGTTCTCTATCAACATAAGGTTACTAAACATATGGTGAGAAGCATATAAGTCAATTACAAGAGAGTTAGATGGTTTGTTAGAGTAATAAGTACTAGTTCAACGTTCTCTATCAACTTAGGGTTACTATATAAGTGGTGAGAAGCACATGAGTCAATATCAAGAGAGTTAGATGGTTTGTGAGAATAGTAAGTGCTACTTAAACAATCTCTATCAACTTATAGTTACTAAACGAGTGGTGAGAGACACATGAGTCAATAATAAGAGAGTTAGACAATTTGTGACAGAAGAAGTGCTAGTTAAACGTTCTCTATCATCATAAGCTTACTAAACAAGTGGTGACAAGCACATAAATCAATAACAAGAGAGTTAGACGGTTTGTGAGAGTAGTAAGTTCTTGTTAAATGTTCTCTATCAGCTTAAGGTCACTGAACAAGTGGTGAGAAGCAGATAAATCAATAACAAGAGAGTTAGATGATTTTTGAGACTAGTAAGTGCTACTTAAATGTTCCGTATCGTTAAGTTTACTAAAAAAATGTTGAGAAGCACATAAGTCAATCATAAGAGAGTTAGACGTTTTGTGAGAGTATAAGTGCTAGTTCAATGTTCTCTATACTCTTAAGTTACTAAACAAGTGGTGCGAAGAACATAAGTCAAAAACAGTATAGTTAGATAGTTTGCGAGAGTAGTAAGTGCTAGTTTAACGTCATCTATCAACTTAAGGTTACTAAATAATTGGTGAGAAGCACATAAGTCAATAATAAGAGAGTTAGACGGTTTGTAAGAGTAGTAAGTGCTAGTTCAACATTTTCAATCAACTAAAGGTTACTAAATAAGTGTTAAGAAACACATAAGTCAATATCAATAGAGTTAAATTATTTGTGAGAGTAGTAAGCGGTACTTAAATGTTCTCTATGAACTTAAGATTACTAAACAAGTGGTGAGACGCACATATGTCAATATCAAGAGAGTTAGAAGGTTTGTGAGAGTCTAAGTTCTAGTTCAATGTTCTCTACCATGTTAAGGTTTTTGAACAACAGGTGAGAAGCATATAAGTCAATAACAAGAGAGTTAGACGGTTTGTGAGAGTAGTAAGAGCTAGTTCAATGTTCTCTATGAACTTATCGTTACTATTCAAGTGGTGAGAAGCACATAAGTAATTAACAAGAGTGTTAGATGGTTTTTGAGAGTACTAAGTGCAACGTAAACGTTCTTTATCAGCTTACGATTACTAAACAAGTGGTGAAAAGCACATAAGTCAATAACACATGAGTTAAGGTTTTTGAACAAGAGGTGAGAAGCATATAAGTCAATAACAAGAGAGTTAGATGGTTTGTGAGAGTAGTAACTGTGACTTAAACATTCCCTATCAACTTGTGGTTACTAAACAAGTGGTGAGAGGCACGTGAGTCAACAACAAAAGAGTTAGGCGATTTGTGAGAGTATAAGTGCAAGTTCAACTTTCTCTATCAACTTAAGGTATATAAACAAGTGATGAAAAACACATAAGTCAATAACGAGAGAGTTAGATGGTTTTTGAGAGTAGTAAGTGCTACCTAAATGTTCTCAATTAGCTTAAGGTTACTAAACAAGTGGTGAGAAGCACATCACTCAATAACAAGAGAGTTAGACGGTTTGTGAGAGTAGTAAGTGCTAGTTCAACGTTTTCTATCAATTTAAGTTTACTAAACAAGTGTTGAAAAGCACATAAGTCAACATCAATAGAGTTGAATGATTTGTGAGAGTACAAAGTGGTACTCAAACGTTCTCTATGAACATAAGGTTACTAAACAAGTGGTGAGACGCACATAAGTCAATAACAAGAGAGTTAGACGGTTTGTAAGAGTATATGTTCAAGTTCAATGTTCTTAGTCGTGTTATGGTTTTTAAACAAGTGGTGAGCATATAAGTCAATAACAAGAGAGTTAGATGGTTTGTGAGAGTAGTAAGTGATACTTAAACGTTCTCTATCAACTTGTGGTGATTAAACAAGTGGTGAGAGGCACGTGAGTCAAAAGCAAGAGAGTTAGACGGTTTGTGAGAGTATAAGTTTTAGTTCAATTATCTCTATCAACTTAAGGTTACAAAACAAGTGGTGAGAAATACATAAGTTAATAACGAGAGAGTCAGATGATTTTTGAGAGTAGTAAGTGCTACCTGAACGTTTTTTATTAGCTTAAGGTTACTAAACAAGTGGTGAGTAGCACATGAGTCAATAACAAGAGAGTTCGGCGGTTTGTGAGAGTATAAATGCTAGTTCAACGTTCTCTATCAACTTAAGGTTACTAAAAAAGTGCTGAGAAGCAGATGAGTCAATAACAAGAGAGTTAACCGCTTTGTGAGTGTACAAGTGCTAGTTCAGCATTCTGTATCATCTCTAGGTTACGGGTTGACAGTCTATTTCCACCTAAAAGTTTCAATATAACAACAGATCCAGCTACACTTAGACCTTCTATCTAATTCCACATGAAATATATATACAAAGTCTAATTGCACCCAAAATTAGATAATGACTACCAATTTCCACACATAGTATACAAAATTAGACTAATTGCACAAATTGCTGGAATATTGTGGTTTTGTTGTAAGCCAATAATTGGTTACGATCTTAAATCATTAATTAACCGAATCTAAACCCGACCAAATCTCAAAATAACAACTGAATTAGAGCAAGTAAGGATAAATGTTGTCTATTTGAGTTTTGGTCGGGTCTAAAATTAGTTAAGGTTTGGTTAATCAATGATTTTAAATCGTAACCAATGTTGGTTTGCAACAAAACCACAATTATCCACAAATTTGTGCAATTAGACCAATATTGTATACTATATGTGGAATTCGATAGTCATTATCTAATTTTGAGTGCAATTAGACTTAGCATGCATACCTTAGATGAAATTAGACAGAGAGTCTAAGTATAGGTTGATCTGTTATTATATCGAAACTTTTGGGTGGAAATAGATCGTTGACCCCTAGGTTACTAAACAAGTGGGGAGAAGCACATAACTATATAACCAGAGAGATAGATGGTTTGTGAGAGTACCAGTGGTAGTTTAATGTTCTTTATAAACTTAAGTTACTAAACAACTGGTGAGAAGAACATAAGCCAATAACAATAGAGTTCGACGGTTTGTGAAAGTAGTAAGAACTAGTTCAACGTTCTCTATCAACTTAAGGTTACTAAACAAGTAGTGAGAAGAACATGGGTCAATAACAAGAGAGGTAGATGGTTTGGCAGAGTAGTAAGTGCTAGTTAAACGTTCTTTATCAAATTAAGGTTACTAAACATGTGGTGACATGCACATGAGTCAATGACAAGAGAGTTAGACGGTTTGTGAGAGTATAAGCGCTAGTTCAACTTTCTCTATCAACTTAAAGTTACAAAACAAGTTGTGAGAAGCACATAAGTGAATAAAGAGAGAACTCAATGATTTTGTGAGAGTAGTAAGTGCTACCTAAACATTTTCTATTAGCTTAAGGTTCCTAAACAAGTGGTGAGTAGCACATGAGTCAATAACAATAGAGTTTGGCGGTTTGAGAGAATATAATTACTAGTTCAATGTTCTCTATCAACTTAACGTTACTAGAAAAGTGGTGAGAAGCAGATGAGTCAATAACAAGAGAGTTAACCGCTTTGTGAGTGTACAAGTGGTAGTTCAGCGTTCTGTATCATCTCTAGGTTACTAAACAAGTGGTGAGAAGCACATAACTCAATAACAAGAGAGTTAAATGGTTTGTCAGAGTAGTAAGTGCTACGTAAATGTTCCCTATAAACTAATGGTTACTAAACAAGTGGTGTGATTAACATGAGTCAATAACAAGAGAGTTAGACGTTTTGTGAGAGTAAAAGTGCTAGTTCAANACATAAGTTACAAAACAAGTGGTGAGAAGCATATAAGTTAATAACGAGAGAATTAGATGATTTTGTGAGAGTAGTAAGTGCTACCTAAACGTTTTTCTACCAGCTTAAGGTTACTAAACAAGTGGTGAGTAGCACATGAGTCAATAACAAGAGAGTTTGGCGGTTTCTGAGAGTATAAGTGCTAGTTCAACATTCTCTATCAACTTAAGGTTACTAAAAAACTGCTGAGAAGCAAATGAGTCAATAACAAAAGAGTTGACCGCTTTGTGAGTGTACAAGTGCTAGTTCAGCGTTCTGTATCATCTCTAGGTTACGGGTTGACGGTCTATTTTCACCTCAAAGTTTCAATATAACAACAGATCAACCTACACTTAGACCTTCTATCTAATTCCACATAAAATATACATACAAAGTCAAATTGCACCCAAAATTTGATAATGACTACCAATTTCCACACATAGTATACAAAATTGGTCTAATTGCACAAATTACTGGAACATTGTGGTTTTGTTGTAAGCCAACAATATGTTACGATCTTAAATCATTAATTAACCGAATCTAAACCCGACCAAATCTCAAAATGTCAACTGAATTTGAGCAGGTAAGGATAAATGTTGTCTATTTGAGTTTTGGTTGGGTCTAAAATTGGTTTCGGTTTGGTTAACCAATGATTTTAAATCGTAATCAATTGTTGGTTTGCAACAAAACCACAATTATCCAAAAATATGTGCAATTAGACCGATATAGTATACTATATGTGGAATTCGATAGTCATGATCTATTTTTGAGTGCAATTAGACTTAGCATGCATACTTTAGATGAAATTAGACAAAGAGTCTAAGTATAGGTTGATCTGTTATTATATCAAAACTTTTGGGTGAAAATAGATCGTTGACCCCTAGGTTACAAAACAAGTGGTGAGAAGCACATAACTTAATAACGAGAGAACTCAATGATTTTGTGAGAGTAGTAAGTGCTACCTAAACATTTTCTATTAGCTTAAGGTTACTAAACAAGTGGTGAGTAGCACATGAGTCAATAACAAGAGAGTTTGGCGGTTTGTGAGAATATAATTGCTAGTTCAATGTTCTCTATCAACTTAACGTTACTAAAAAAGTGGTGAGAAGCAGATGAGTCAATAACAAGAGAGTTAACTGCTTTGTGAGTGTACAAGTGGTAGTTTAGCGTTCTGTATCATCTCTAGGTTACTAAACAAGTGGTGAGAAGCACATAACTCAATAACAAGAGAGTTAAATGGTTTGTTAGAGTAGTAAGTGCTACGTAAATGTTCCCTATAACTAATGGTTACTAAACAAGTGGTGTGATTCACATGAGTCAATAACAACAGAGTTAGATGTTTTGTGAGAGTAAAAGTGCTAGTTCAATTTTCTCTAGAAACATAAGTTACAAAACAAGTGGTGAGAAGCATATAAGTTAATAACGAGAGAGTTAGATGATTTTGTGAGAGTAGTAAGTGCTACCTAAACGTTTTTCTATCAGCTTAAGGTTACTAAACAAGTGGTGAGTAGCACATGAGTCAATAATAAGAGAGTTTGGCGTATTGTGAGAGTATAAGTGCTAGTTCAACGTTCTCTATCAACTTAAGGTTACTAAAAAAGTGTTGAGAAGCAAATGAGTCAATAAAAAAAGAGTTGACCGCTTTGTGAGTGTACAAGTGCTAGTTCAGCATTCTGTATCATCTCTAGGTTACGGGTTGATGGTCTATTTCCACCTCAAAGTTTCAATATAACAAAAGATCAACCTACACTTAGACCTTTTATATAATTCCACATAAAATATACATACAAACTCTAATTGCACCCAACATTAGATAATGACTACCAATTTCCACACATAGTATACAAAATCGGACTAATTGCACAAATTCCTGGAATATTGTGGTTTTGTTGTAAGCCAACAATTGGTTACGATCTTAAATTATTAATTAATCGAATCTAAACCCGACCAAATCTCAAAATGACAACTGAATTTGAGCAGGTAAGGATAAATGTTGTCTATTTTAGTTTTGGTCGGGTCTAAAATTGGTTTACGTTTGGATAATCAATGATTTTAAATTGTAACCAATTGTTGGTTTGCAACAAAACCACAATTATCCAAAAATTTGTGCAATTAGACAGATATCGTATACTATATGTGGCATTCGAAAGTCATTATCTGATTTTGAGGGCAATCAGACTTAGCATGCATACTTTAGATGAAATTAGATAGAGAGTCTAAGTATAGGTTGATCTGTTATTATATCGAAACTTTTGGGTGGAAATAGATCGTTCAACCCTAGGTTACTAAACAAGTGGTGAGAAGCACATAACTCAATAACAAGAGAGATAGATGGTTTGTGAGACTAGTAGTGGTAGTTTAATGTTCTTTATAAACTTAAGTTACTAAAGAAGTGGTGAGAAGCACATAAGCCAATTACAATAAAGTTAGACGGTTCGTGAAAGTAGTAAGAACTAGTTCAACATTCTCTATCAACTTAAGGCTACTAAACAAGTAGTGAGAAGAACATGGGTCAATAATAAGAGAGTTAGATGGTTTGGTAGAGTAGTAAGTGCTAGTTAAACGTTCTTTATCAAATTAAAGTTACTAAACATGTGGTGAGATGCACATGAGTCAATAACAAGAGAGTTAGACGGTTTGTGAGAGTATAAGTGCTAGTTCAACTTTCTATATCAACGTAAAGTTACAAAACAACTGGTGAGAAGCACATAAGTTAGTAACGAGAGAGCTCAATGATTTTGTGAGAGTACTAAGTGCTACCTAAACGTTATTTATCACCTTAAGGTTACTAACCAAGCGGTGAGTAGCACATGAGTCAATAACAAAAGAGTTTGGCGGTTTGTGAGAGTATAAGTTCTAGTTCAATGTTCTCTATCAACTTAAGGTTACTAAAAACGTGCTGAGAAGCAGATGAGTCAATAACAAAAGAGTTAACCGCTTTGTGAGTGTACAAGTGCTAGTTTAGCGTTCTGTATCATCTCTAGTTTACGGGTTGACGGTCTATTTTCACCTCAAAGTTTCAATATAACAATATATAAACCTACACTTAGACCTTCTATCTAATTCCACATCAAATATACGTACAAAGTCTAATTGCACCCAAAATTTGATAATGACTACCAATTTCCACA
>OVBA01008226.1:0-12902 GCA_900406435.1 Lepidium aucheri
CTGGTAGCAAACACAGAAAATTGAGAACACAACACAAGAGTGATAGTAGGATATTTGTTACTGTAGGCGGTCTTGACAGGAACTCGTGGAAGCAGAATATTGATTATTGGTTCTGTGGAAAGCATGGTCATATCAAAGCAGAGTGTCACAACTATTTGAATAGAATCAAGCATGTGATAAAGCATAACAACGTTTATTGGGACAATCAGACAAGAAATAGATTTTGGGTTCAAAGGTCTGATTTGTATCATCATCCTCACCACGTTGAAGATTGGCAATGTTGTGATAGGAGAACATCTTATCACATGAAGGGGATACAAGCTTACAGACAGAAGTCTGATATTATGTCTCATAAGAGAATGGTTGTGTGTTGTGAGGTTGAAAGGAAGAATCAGCATTGGAACTCACACGGGTATGGAGTAAGGCAAACAGCAAGAGTCAAAAAGGAGAAACAACGTTGTGATTCACTTCACAATAACTTGCTGTAACCCAGAAACATGTGGTTGTTTTTGTCTCGATGTGCACTCAAGCAGGGGGAGATGAGAGCTTGATTCTAGATGGATCAAGATGTCTGATTATGGGGGAGAAACATTCGAGGGGGAGCATTGTAGCAAGAAGATCATGCATATCAGGAAGCTGATTCAGAACAGGTTCGTGATTGCTCAGATTGCAGAACAAAAACCTGAGTAATAGAGATGGAGAACATGAACGTGATTGCTCGAGATACACATCAAGCCAAAAAAAGGGAGATTGAAGATGCATTAAGTTGTCACGTGATTGACTTAATTAAAAATCACGTGAGACTCTCATAAACTTGGAGAGGAAGGCTCAAGTTTGTTAGAGAATATTTGGAAGATCTTATCAAGAGAAGAAAAAGGAAAATATCTTCTTTTTAATAAGGAAATCTTTGGAGAGATTTTAGGGCAAGAGGGTTTGTCTCTTGTGCCTATAAATAGAGAGGTTAATTGTAAATTAGAGTTACAGCTTTTGAGAGAGAATTTTAGAGAATGATTAAAAAGCTTAAACTCGTCAGAGGTCTGTTCTGACATGTCAAGGTCGTGTTTGGGGTTAAGAAATCTAGATTTAGGTTTGTTTCTGAGAGAGTAATTTCCAACAAAGTGAGAAGCTTTTGTAAGAAAAGTTCTACTTGAATAAATCTAGTTTTTCGTGTGTTTACAGTGTTTTGTGTGCTGATCAGTAATCTGTTTTGTCGAATTTTCTGCTTTAACAATGTCGTGCCTCATTTCTCTTCAAATTACTGAAGTAGAATTTGCAATAGACTATTCAGATTTGGAAAAATGATTGAGCATCCACACGTTTGGCCAACCTTTCACCTTCCATGGAAGAATTCTTTAGTATTTGTAGCTGTTTTAGAGTATGCTTGGTAGTGATAATTTTACACCTTCAACTACAAAGCAGATTTTCTTGTGTGTAATATTAAAAAATTAAGTAGGGATTAATTTTTTGTAAACAATATGTTTTCTCTTTGGATTCTGTTCTTTTATAATTGAGTAAAGTTGAAAAAAAAATGAAGTGATTGCTAAACAATTGTTAGTTTTCTATCCAAACATATACAAGCAATGGTTTTGATTTTGAGTTTGACCAAAAATGGTTTTCACGATAATAATTTTTAATTAGTGGTCGAATTATGAAGCGAATCCACTAAAATTATTATTATTTTAGATATTTTACCAGTGATTTTCATTTTTCCGGAATATAATAACCTTCAATTCTTTCTTATCTTTTATATAGATAAAGCATTGTTCCTATACTGAAAATGACAGAAATTGAAATTCATTAAATTAATGTTATTAATATTTGATTGGTTTATGATGTGCGATTGGTTTTTAGTTTTATGATTAGAAATTGAGAATAATGTTTTAGCACAGATTCCAGTAAGAATGAAACAAAGAATAATAAATAACAAGTAGAATTAGTGCAGATTAAGTCTACGTGAAATAAATATATATCTCTTATATAATAAAAACATAGCATTAACTTAAATACCGTGTTATATTGTCTGT
Source organism: Lepidium aucheri (assembly GCA_900406435.1). Classification (NCBI taxonomy): domain Eukaryota; kingdom Viridiplantae; phylum Streptophyta; class Magnoliopsida; order Brassicales; family Brassicaceae; genus Lepidium; species Lepidium aucheri. The sequence continues at coordinate 2,025 of OVBA01008226.1, forward strand.
TTTGTACTAGGTTGTATTGTTATTAGGAAATATTGTCACATAATATTTGTTACACAATGATATTCTGATAAGATTCTATAATTATTTAATTATTTATTATTATATAGATTAAATATTATTAATTATATACTTTATATCTAAGGAAAATCAAACAAAATATATTCCTAATCCTAACAGAATATAAATTTAATCGAAGTCTATATAAGAGATATCCAGTGACAAGTTTAATAATACCTACGAAATTGACACCCTTTTTCTCTTGATTGCTTCTTCATCATGTCTTACTCTAAAATTTCTTCGTTGAAACCTAGCAAAGAAACTTGGAGAATTAAAGTCAAAATTCTAAACCTCTCGAAAGTATACACCAAAAACATGGTCAAACGATTGATATGGTTCTTTAGGATTTTAAGGTATATTATTAATAATTTATTCATGTGAATACTTTTATAATAATTTAAAATATGTTTTATTAATTAATATCTCTATTATAAAAATTTGTCGCAATAAGACTTTTTATATCTTTTTAATAATATAATAAAGATTTTAAATCTCTTGATTTGTTTTGAATGGTCGATTTTTTCAAACTCATTAATTTGTCTTTTTGTTTAGATAAGATTATTTTTAAAAACTAATTATTTCTTTTGATTTGATTTCAATAAAAACATACAATTTAAAAGGAAAATTTAATTATTTAAGATTTTATTTTCGTTGATTGAAAAAAAAATCTCTAACCAATTAAGATTTAAATTTTGTTTGTTAAGAATAAAATTTTAACTAATTAAGTGTTGGTATAGAATGACTAATTAAAACTTGATTTTTGTTGGTTTTACAAAGAAATCTATAACCAATTAAGATTTGATTTTTGTTGGTTTTGAAAAAAAATTTTGTTGATAAAAATAGAAAATTTATAATCTCAATATAAATATGCAGGAAATAAATCAAATTTTCACAAAAACATAACTTATACATAGAAGATATAAATAAATATATTTTTTAATTATAAGATAAAAAACGAAATAACTAATGCTATCAACATTTATAAAAACTAAATAACTAATGATATCAACTTTCAAGTTTTCACAAAATAAAAATTATATTAGTTATATTAAATATCGGTTTTGTTAACCTACAGATATATATTAATAAGATGATTATACATATAGTTATATTAGTATACTAGATGATGTCCCGTATTATGCACGGGTTAAGTAAAATTTGTTTGTTTTATTTATTTATTTATAGTTTGATTTGATAAAAATATTAATAAATAAAATATATGTCAAATCGATACTATAAAACAAAAATATACATGGATCTACAAATTTAAATAAATACGAGTCTAAAACCATATATATATATATATTTATATTAGTATATACTTGACATATTACTTATGATATTAATGAATAAAAATATGTGTTCTATTAATAATGTATAACACATCAAAATTAAAAATAGATCTTAAACCCTAAATAAATACGGGTTTAAAACCCTAAATAAATACGAGTGTAAAAATTAAGTTATAAACGAGTCTAAAAACATATATGAACATGAGTCAAAACGTAAATGACACGAGTCAAAAAATTATATGCAAATTGTAATGCATCGTAACTTAAGTAAATAGAGATAAATAAATATTTCGTGTACAACACTGATGATCACTATAAATTATTTTTAATATATCAAATATATGTATATATATATATTAATTAATAAATTTATACATAAAAATCAAACTATGAAATAACAAATAAAACAAACAAATATTATCTAATCCGTGCATAGCACGAGACATCATTTAGTTGCTAAATAAAAGATTAGCGCTAATTTTGACACGTCGTTTAGACTAATTCATTTAATTCGACAAGTCATGTTATGAAATTGATTTAAATCATTAAAACTGATGACCTAACTAAAGTTAAAAGCAAAAATCTTTTGTTTGACATAAATAAATAATTTACTTTTATTTTATTGAAGAAAGAAGGAAACATCTCCCCTTATTATAAGAAAAATAAATAAATAAATAAATAAAAGATTTTATTATAATACTGTTTTCTTAATAAATAAAAAGATAAATTAATTTAAAGTGTACATAAATAGCAGATTTGAAGCAATGGCTGTTCTTGTCTTTCCTTCCTATTTCCTCTTTTATTTATGTCTCCTTTTCATCTGTGAATAAGGATTAAGAACAAAGAAAGGATTCTTCTTCGTTCAACTTTTTAGGTAGATGAATCTAGAAATCGGTTTAGTTGGAAATTAATTGAAGAGAGAGAGATTACACAGCCTTTAAGAGGTTGTAACGAATTACCCACAATCCAGGAAACCCTTATTGAAATTCAATTCATTGTTTTTTTTCTTTTGTGTGGTTGATTTTCCCGGGAAATATTTGGTTTCTTTATCTGTTTTTTTAAGAGGATTCATGGGTTTCTTGTCTACCTTATTTCTAATAAAGTAGATCTCTTTAATTTCTGTAGAAATCTGTCGAATTTTCATTTTTGTTCTATCTTCTTACCTGTTTTTATAGATCAATCATCTTTACCAACAACAAAAAAAGAAGAAGCTTTGCTTAATTTTTTTGTGAAATCCAGAGTCAAAGAGTTAAGTTTTCCGTTAATGGAGGAAATATCTCCGGCGATCGCAGGGCCTTTCAGGCCTTTCCAAGATTCCCAGATGGGATTCGGTGGAATCAGATTGGGGAAAGCTTTCTGTAACGGAGATTCTGAGAACGGAGAAGCTAGGGTTTCATTACCAGAGAGTTCATGCTCTTTTTCTGGATCTCTTGGAGCTGAACCTAGGAAAATTTTGATTTCTCGGATCAATTCTCCTAATTTGAACATGAAGGAATCAGCAGCAGCAGATATAGTTGCTGATATCACCCCCGGGGAGGAGATCAGCGGTTCAGATGAGTTTGGGACGAGTTCGTCGGTTCAGAGTGAGAAGAAGATACTCAGCAGAACAGAGAGTAGGAGTCTGTTTGAATTCAAGAGCGTGCCTTTGTATGGAGTAACTTCGATTTGTGGAAGAAGACCTGAGATGGAAGATGCTGTCTCCACTATACCTAAATTCCTTCAATCTTCTTCTTCAATGGTAGATGGTCGTTTCAATCCTCAATCAACTGCTCATTTCTTCGGTGTTTATGACGGTCATGGTGGTTCTCAGGTAACTACCTATCACCGGTTAGATCTTAAGATTAGTTTATTTAATACAATTCTAGAATCTGATTTGGAGTTTTTGGGTTGTTGTTTAGGTAGCGAACTATTGTAAAGAGAGGATGCATTTGGCTTTGGCGGAGGAGATAGAGAAGGAGAAACCGATGCTTTGCGACGGTGACACGTGGCAGGAGAAGTGGAAGAGAGCTCTTTTCAATTCGTTTCTTCGAGTTGACTCAGAGATCGAGTCTGTCGCACCGGAGACCGTTGGGTCAACTTCGGTGGTCGCTGTCGTTTTCCCAACTCACATCTTTGTCGCTAACTGTGGTGACTCCAGAGCCGTTCTTTGCCGTGGCAAAACTCCACTTCCATTATCCGTTGACCATAAAGTAAGCATATACAGAGTCAAGATCTATAACTTATTGGGTTGTGATAGATTTATTTGTGAATTCAATTTTGATGTATGTTTTGTGTTATGTGTGTAGCCGGATAGAGAAGATGAAGCGGCCAGGATTGAAGCTGCAGGAGGGAAAGTGATCCAGTGGAACGGAGCTCGTGTTTTCGGTGTTCTCGCCATGTCTAGATCCATTGGTAAGCTTTGCTTCTATTCTACTTTATAAAAAGCATCAATGGTTATTAAAAAATAGAACCTTTTTGCTTACAATTTACAAAAATGTAACATCATGACAGGTGATAGATACTTGAAACCATCCATCATTCCTGATCCGGAAGTCACGGCAGTGAGGAGAGTTAAAGAAGATGACTGTCTGATTCTAGCAAGTGATGGTGTTTGGGATGTAATAACGGATGAGGAAGCGTGTGAGATGGCGAGGAAGAGGATTCTCTTGTGGCACAAGAAGAACGTGGTGGCTGGAGATGCGTCGTTGCTCGCAAATGAGCGGACAAAGGAAGGGAAAGATCCGGCCTCCATGTCTGCGGCTGAGTATCTGTCAAAGCTGGCCTTACAGAGAGGAAGCAAAGACAACATAAGTGTTGTGGTGGTTGATTTGAAGCCTCAGAGGAAATTCAAGAGCAAACCCTTGAACTGAGGGAGAGGGTCCTTTTTCTTTATTTTTTACACATGAATATGGGTCTCTCAATAGAACAAACCTATTACTAATAATTTGTGCTTATTTTTAAAATTATTATTTTTTAAAACTAACATGTTATAATCATGTGGAGATAATGCAGCTTAATGTGTCAAGCTCTTTGTTTTAACGTCCTAAAAAAGCCCCTTGTATTTTTCTTCTCGGGCTAATTGTAATATGGTTACAACATACAATACATTAAAATGTAGTTTTACCGTTTATGCAGATAATTATTATTGTCTTTTTCACCATTCATAGCTCAAAACCTAAAGTCTATTATTATATGGAATGATGCAATTACTTAGAAATCAAATCCTATAAAAAGATAAAAGAGTTTTTAACCACTTGGTACTGATCAAATCGTTAGCTATTTAGATCATTTTAAAGTATATCAATAAGCAAAAAATGTCTCTTATAAGTCAGTCATACATCTCGAACCATCTAGTGTAAAGAAAACAACTTGATGGTGAAAATAGTGTTCAAACTCGGTTCTAGTCAGCAAGTGGGGGAATCAATGATCCTGCAGCGGTGAAGTAAGCTGAGAGATTCGTATCCAAACCGTCAAACTTGCTCACGAACTTGTGTTCCTATCACCAGGAATTGGCAAAAAAAAAAATCGTTAGTAATGGTCCGATACATTACAAGAAGAAGGACACAAAGAGACTAATATGATTACACACCAGAAGCTCCTTAGCTGATTTTCTGTCTCTTGGATCCTTTTGTACACTACACGAATGCAAGAATCATTTTAAATGCCGACTCGTAACAGGAAAAAAGAATGATATGAAAGGGTTGGGAAAATCAGTCTTACCATTGCGAGATGAAGGAGCAAAACTCTGGAGAAAACAGATGAGAAGGTGCAGTTGGAGGCGGGTCTTTAACAATGGTGTCTACAAGCTCGTACACGCTACTCCATCCCTTCAAGTGTTCTGGGGGAGTATACGGGAATTTACCAGTCGCACACTCAAGCAAAACCAGTCCCAAACTCCATATATCGCTCTTGTTATTGTATTCACTCGCGCTGATTCTCTCTGGCTGAAAAACATGATAGTACAGGCAATTCAAATAACTGGAACTGGAAACCGAGTATGTGTGTATACTGAGTGCTAAGAAGTGAATTGAAGAGACTTACAGACATATAGGGGTATGTTCCCACGACGGAATTAGCTAGACTGCTTGTGCTTGTTAAAATCTTGCTGACACCAAAGTCTGTGATCTTGACTTCACCTCTATGATTGATTAGCAAGTTTGAAGGCTTCAAATCTCGATGAATGATTCTCCTCTCATGGTGGATATAGCAAAGGCCTCGGAGCACCTGCGTTTTGTAGCATAAAAGGCTTAGTGATGTGTTTTCTTAGAAAAGGTAGAAAACCAGTAGAGATGTTCTCAAGATTTTGCGTAGAGTACTCGCTTGCAGATGACAGCGAGCATGTTTTCAGGAACTTTTCCGACTTTCTTTAACAAGTCTGCAAGGGATCCACCATCCATAAACTCCAATATGATTGAAACAAGACCATTATGGTAGAAAGACTGATAGCATGAGACTAGATATGGACATTGTGAGCTCAAGTTTATTCTCAGCTCCTGAGAAATCGCCCTACATGTTGATTCTTCTGTGTTCAATTTAATGATCTGTAATGAATATTCTGTTCAGCCAAGAGCAAGTAAACCCTCCGGGAAAAGAAGCTAACACAGAGGAACAGGCAAATCAACCTTAAGAGCGAAAAACTGTTGAGTCAGTTTGTGTTTCACCAACTGGACATTACCACTGCTTCCTTTGCCAATGACTTTGATCACTTCAAGATCTTCCAAACTCAATTGGTTCTCCAATGGCTTGATAGGAGGTGGCTGCAAAACCAAAAAACAAACAAAATGCATCCAATATATATATATATATATATATATATTCATAGATACAATGTAAGAGAGAAGAGATGAGATCTCAGTTTCAAGAAGCAAGAGTAAAGACACTTACAGCTCCGGGTTCAGACTGAGACACTGTCTGGATTCCATCTCTGTTAACTCGAAGGTCTCCATCCTTAAACGTTCCACTCTGTGTTCTATTCAATTTTTCAATGTTAGAAAACTCATTGACACAATTTTAATTTGTTACAATGGAAATACAAAAGAACACTATCTAAATCACTTGTGGTGTTCTTAAACACTGAAGTCTGATTCACCAACTGAAGCAACGTTAGATTCCTAACCAGAATTCTAAAATCTAAGGGCATGATCCAAAGAATAAACAGAGTAATCACCACAAAATTTGCAGACAGAAAGAATCTAAAAGTTAAAGAGAGTTACAAGAATTTGGAGATGGATTGCTCAGGAGGTGGAAGAGAGATGGGATTAGGGCTCAATCTGCCTCGATTCATGTCTGAATTTGGAGATCAAATTGACTAAACAAAGTAGGAGAGAAACACAGATACAGAAAGTTCGAGATCAGAAAGATAAAGCTTAGAAGAGAAATGACGAACTGTTGACGTCGTGTAGCTCATTACTATGAAGAAGAGAAGAAGAAGAAGACGAAGACGAAATGGTCGTTGACTTCTCCTTGACTAATCCTGCCATTAAATTATCTTTTTATTTATTTTTTATTTTTTGTCAACAAATTTTGTTTCATTAAATTGTTGGATCAAAATCACTCAAGTGTCCACATTGAGAGGAGGCTATTAAAATAAAAAAATAATTTTTAACACTGAGAGGAGGCTATTAAAATAAAAAAATAATTTTTACCAACCACTAATTAAACAAAAAAATTATTCAAACTTTAACAATAACACTCGATCAATAATCCAATTATAATTATGCGAGATAAGCAAATTTTCTAAATCAAATAATGCGAAATATAATAATAGATGTGAATATTTAACTACTTAACCAAAGAGTGTATTTTTCAAAATACCCTCAATGTTTCAATAATTCTATGAAATACTCTCTATGTTTGTTGTTGTGAAAACTACCCTAGGGTATATGTATATTGACGATTCTACCCCTTGTAAATTTGACAACATAAATCGAAAACAAAATATAGCTGTCCGATTTTTTTTTCCTCCGTCAGTGACCGAAGACTTCAACATTTCTATTTTTCCGTCAGCGAAACAAAGTTGGGTCAAAGTGTATCTTCAGTAAATTCGTTTGTGGCCAAAAATGTTCTTTGTTAATCGAGTTAATTGAGTTAGGAACAGTAGGGTATAGGGTAAATCGGTCGAGTACAGACAAAATCCATCGAAGAAGATAAACCGGCGACATAGAAACCGGCGAAAAAAGTAATTTGTTCTTTCATAATCTCCGATTTCCGGGTGGAATACATGCATGTCGCCAGTTATTTAATGGATTCCTTAGTAGGTATTGGATTTGTTTATATAAATGGTTAAACTATTAATAAGAACCTGGAAAATATTTGGAGTTTGAACGGTGAAAGTTGGTGAAGGACATGGACAAGAAAGGGTAAAAAGACATAGACAAGATTCTCACAACTGTATTTGTTATTGAATTTTACAGCAAGCGCAAGCTGGGTGTAGAAGCAAAGGGAAAGTCAAGTGTCGAAACGATAAGTATCGTCCCTGATAAGCTACCAAGAAGGTTGATGGCTGAAGGAAGATACCCTGCGAAAGGGAGAATAAATGCGTACTCAAAGCCTGGGTACATCCTAGATATAGCCGAGATTTTTGCTGGGAGCAAGGAGTTAACATATCTAAAAAACTCTGCATTTGGGCACTTGTTTAACTTGCCGATGCAGAGATGTGCAATTTCAGGGAGACTTTTCCACAGTCTGCTATGTAGGTCACTGGTGACTGCAAAGAAGAATGAGATTTGGTTTGCATTTGGCGGACAGCCAATGAGATTCTCACTAAGAGAATTTGGCATATTGACAAAGTTGAACTGCAATTGTTTCCCTGACTCTAAGACAGTGGTTGCACAACAAACTCCAGCAAAGGGTAGTTTGCGGTATTGGAACACGTTATTCGGTGAAATGGGTGATATAAAAATAGAAGATATTGTGAAGTGGTTGAAGCAGGACGCTAGATTGCCTAAAAGGGAAAGGATGTCAAGAGACAAAGCTTTGAGACTTGCTCTTTTAGTTATCGTGGAAGGTGTTTTAATATACAGAACCCCAGTGGTGAGACCAACGATTGAAGTAGTTGAGATGGTCAAAGACTTGAAGCAGTTTGAAAGGTACCCATGGGGTAGAGAGTCTTTCCTATCGACTATTAGAATGATACAGATAGGAAAGCAAGTTCTAACAGAGAGTGCAATGATCAGAAAGCTGCAGCAATCACACTCATCAGCACACAGATTCCCAATTGCACTTCAACTTCTAGCCCTCGAGTGCATACCTATGCTAACTGGTTTATTGCCGCTAAAAGCGTTGACTGTTCTTTCGCCGACTCCAATCTGCAGAGATGGGGTACATTGAAATCACTACATAATGCAAATATCCTGGAGGTCGAAAGGAGTGAAGAGTTAGTTATTCCATAACTAATTTGTTTATGTCAAATAGAATATATTTATATAATGTTCTTACAAAACAGTGTGGTCTTCTTAGCAGCTTGAAGTCATGTGTATACTACCAGGGAACACTCTAGATGATGTCTCGTGGGAAGATAAAGTGGATGACCCAAGAGTTATGTATCTATTGAGCTTACTCGAAAATGATATGAAGTTTACAAATGACTGCTGGTTAGGTGGTTACGAAGGGGAGCAAGAACTAGAAACAAAAATGGCCAAGAAGAAAACCAAAGTTGTTGGACAAAAGGGGAAAGCAAAAAGAATTGAAGAAGAAATAGGTAGTACGCAACATATGAAAGAAAATGTATGTGGTGATGAGATAACCCATATTGTGAAACAACAAGTCTTAGAAAGTTTATGTGACTATAAGAAGGAACTACTAGAGGAAGTTGGCGACTATGTAAATGCAATTTTGGAAGAAAATGGTGTAATACGAGGTAGTAGTTCTAAGAGCAGAGAGACGTCTTTTAAAGAAGCGCAACAAGAGGGGAGTAAAGACAATTTTGGAAGAAAATGGTGTAATACAAGGTAGTAGTTCTAGGAGCAGAGAGACGTCTTTATATATATTACACTATTTCTGTGAAAATACTGTCTCAGATGTCTTATCAACAGGTGATATAACTTGTCTATATGGACAAATTATGAGCATACTATGTCTACGTGATTTGTTCTTGTCAATATGGACATGTTTTGATATTAGTTTTGTCTCTTGGATAAGACTTTACGGAACACAAATACAGGTCCATATCTTGTCTAAATGGACAAATTATGAGCATAGTATGTCTATGTGCTATATCTGTCTATATGGACAAAATTTGAGCATAGTATGTCTATGTGATATTTTGTCCATATAGACACGTTTTGAGCGTAGTTTGTCTATACGATATATCTTGTTAGCAGAGCACGTACACACCTGCATATTGACAAATTTTATGTTGTTTATGTAATATATATTGACAATATGTGATATATCTTGTTTATATGGACAAATATATCACATAGACATACTATGTGACATATCTTGTGAATATGGACATGTTTTGATATTAGTTTTGTCTCTTGGATAGGACTTTAAGGAAAACAAATACAGGTCCATATCTTGTCCGAATGGACAAATTATGAGCATAGTATGTCTATGTGCTAAAATTTGTCCATATGGACAAATTTTGAGCATAGTATGTCTATGTGATGTCTTGTCTATATGGACAAATTATAAGTATAGTATGTCTATGTGATATGTCTTGTGTACTTGGAGAGATTTTGAGCAGAGTATGTCGATTGTAGATTTGTCTCTTCGATATACTGGACATATAAACAATAGGCATATGGACAAATAAAAATAATTGATTGTCATCTTCATATTTGAATACTAATTTATGTCTATGTGTTATACCTTGTCTATATGGACAATTATTAGCATACTCTGTTTATGTGCTATATCATGTCTATAATAAACTCAGTCTTCACTGAACAAAAAAAATAGGACCACAAACTAAATGCTATTGACCCGAAATAAGAAAGAGAATGACACTTCGAAACCTCTGTGTCAACATTGAAGAACGAGAAATAGGAGAGAGAATAGAAGAGATTTCAGTTCGGCAAGAGAGAATGAATAAGAGAACTAAATTGGGTAGGGTTAGGATAGTAAAATGACTTACACGAGAAACAATAAAGCAAGGTAGTTTTTGGTTATAAAAGACGGCGGGGTAGATTAGAGAATTATACAAACATTTAGGGTAGATTAGAGAATTATTTCTTAACCAAATTTATATATTTAAATTACTAGTTTAATTTGTAATGGAAACTTATTAAAAGAATCTAAAAAGTTTAAACTTTAGAAATCGAACTAAACAAACAGTTTTTGTTATTTTTATTATTTTATTGTTGTACTAGATGATGTCCCGTGCTATGCACGTGTTAGATAATATTTGTTTGTTTTATTTATTTATTTTATGGTTTGATTTGTATGTGTAAATTTATTAATTACTTAATTATAAATTCATTTATGTTTTAGAGTTATTTATAACTTAATTTTTAGACTCATCATTATTTAGGGCTTTGATCCCGTATTTATTTATGTTTTAAAATCTGTTTAATTTTGTTGTGTTATACATTATCGATAGAACACA
>OVBA01008227.1:0-12902 GCA_900406435.1 Lepidium aucheri
TTAAAAAATATATTTATTTATATTTTCTATATAAGTAATGTTTTTGTGAAAAATTGATTTATTTCCGGCATATTTATATTGAGATTATAGATTTTCCGTTTTTATGTCTTATATATATATATAACAAATATACTTATTTTTAATAATTAAGACTTATAATCAGATATATATATATATATACATATTATAGTAAATATATTTATTAAAATTTTGATTGTATATAAAATTTATAGGATATGTAATGTCTTATATATAACACATATTATTATTTTTTAACAGTTAGTACTTACAATCAAAAAATAATATTTTATAAAAAAATTATTACTTACATATAAGATAAATATCTTTAAGTTGTCTTTCAAGTAATTCAGGGTAATCAACCAATTACAATCCGAACACATAATCTGGTAAAAGATCTATTGGCAGTGGTTGTGTACATGAAAGAGAAGTTGAAGTTATGAGTAGAAATACAGTAAGCTCGAGTTGTAGGAGAAACTTGTAGGTTTGTAATGATTTTAGTACTTCATTGTTCAATAAAAATTTTGAATTTAGAAACCAATTTATTATTTTTTACATTACAGCAAATTTTATCACCTTAATATATATATATATATATTGATTAAAAAACATATATCATAGAGTTTTTTTTGTATTGAATCCCACATGAGCCTATTTTGTTTCTAGTGGAGCGTTCTGAGGCTATTTTGTTCCCACTTTCAAATATATATATATATATATCAATTAATTAGAAAATATTTTAAAATATTATAAAGGTGTTCACATAGATAAATTATTAATAATGTAGCTTAAAATCATAAAGAACCATATCAATCGTTTGAACATATATTTAAGTTTATATTTTTTAGAGTTTTAGAATTTTAACTTTAATCCTTCAGGTTTATTTGTTGGGTTTCAATGAAAAAATTTCAGAGAAATACACGATGAAGAAAAAAAAGTCGAGAGAAAAAAAAAAGTACAAAAAACATTTGGTGTTGTTAAATTTGTCCCGGGATATTTTTTATATAGATTTCGATTACTGTTTTTGCTCAATTAGAATTAGGAATATCATTTGTTTGATTTCCCCTAAATATAAAGTATTTGCATTTGAATTAGGAATTTTAATAAAATATTTTTTTGTTTGTTTTCTATTGTGTTGAACAATAATATTTTAATTAAAGTTCTTATGAAAATACAAACAAACTTTTTTCTGATAAAATGTGAGACTTTATTAATCATCAAAAGATACCAAATGTTATATACAAAAAAGAGGTATAAGAAAAAGACAGATTACTACAAAGGGAATAAAGAATTAGGGAAGTTTCATTTCAAACCATCTTTGAAGCAACTCATAAAGCCTATGAGGAGGCAAATAATGAAAAGAAGAAATCCTATTACGAATAGCTTTATCGATCCGATGAGTAGTCATGGCAATAGGAGAGCTTGGTTTGCCATGAATCCGAAAGTTTCTCTCTCTCCAAAGATGGTAGATAGTAGTTTGAAAAACTTGCTTCTCAAGAACTCGATCAAATTTGTTAAACCTTGAGCTTATTTGTTAAAACAAACAAATTCATCTTAAAGTTCTTATCAAAATCCAAACAAAAGATTTATTTTTAAACCAACAAAAATCAAATCTTAATTGGTTTTAGATTTTCTTAAAAATCATTGAAAATCAAATTTTATTTAGTTAATTTAAACCAACAAAAATAAAATCTTAATTGGTTAAGGTTTCTTTTTTTAACAAACAAAATTCAAATCTTAATTGGTATGAAATTCTTTTTTAAATTATCAAAAATCAAATCTTAATTGGTTGAAGTTTCCTTTTTAATTGTATGTTTTAATTGAAATTCAATTAAAAAAATAATTCATTTTTAAAAATAATCTTATATAAACAAAAAAGATAAATTAATTAGTTTAAACAAATTAACCAATCAAAACAAATTTAGGGACTTTAAATCTAATTATTCAATTAAATATAAGGTATTTTGTTAATTATTGAATTAATAATATTATCCTAATTTAACAAACAAAATCTGTTTAATTAAGGATCTTTTCATAATCTTAACTAATTTATTTGTTAAAATAACTATGATTAACAAAATCAAATTAAGGTTCAAAAATACAACCGATCAAATTAAAGTTCAAAAAAGTAACCAAATCATAAACAAAATCCTATTAACGAAATCAAAAAAATTATTGCTATAAAGAGATAAAGATAAGACCAAATCATGTGACAAATTATCTAAACAAATGTTACTCAAACAAATTCATTAGTTAAAATAAATCGACTAATTAAAAATATCTAAAATTTAAAATCTCTATTACTTTATTACAAAGATACGGAAAATCTTATTGTTATGATTTTATTATAATAGAGATATGAGTTAAAAATCTTCTTATATAAAAATTAAAACAAATTGGTAATAGATAAAGATATTATGAAAAATTAGTTAAGATATTTTATCCAAAATTTATCAGGGATAATTTTTTAATTTATTATAAAATATATGAATCTGTTAACGCTCTCAATACAATATTTTTGTTGTTTTTATTGTGTTGACCAATAATATTTAAATTAAGTTTCTTATTAAAATCCAAAAAAAATATTTGTTAAAACAAACAAAATCGTATTAAGGTTCTTATCAAAATCTCAACAAAACATTTATTTTTAAAAAAACCAATAAAAATTAAATCTTAATTGGTTAAAGATTTCTTTTTGAAACCAACAAAAATCAAATTTTAATTGGTCTTTCTAAACCAATAAAAATCAATCTTAATTGGTTAAAATTTTATTTTTAACAAACAAAATCAAATCTTAATTGGTTAAAGATTTGTTTAAAACTATCAAAAATCAAATTTTAAATGGTTGAATTTTCCTTTTTAATTGTATGTTTTTATTGAAATCGAATCATAAAAAGATAATTAATTTTTTAAAATAATTTTATCTAAACAAAAACAAATTAATGAACTTAAACAAATTGACCAATCAAAATAAATCAAGAGATTTAAAATCTTTATTATATTGAATCGTTTGAAAATTGTGGTAATTGTCATAGAGTGGATTTTAAATAAATCTTGTTTATTAGTTTTCCTATTACGATTAGGAGAATTATTTTTAATAGATATCGATTAGGATTAGGAATATAATTATTCAAGAGATTAAAATTGTAATAGAATAATTTCAAAGATAATCTCAAAGTATGCGAGATGTGATAATAATAATCAAAATATAATTAATTAATTAATAATATTTAATATAGATGATAATAATTAATTTATTAGTTACAGAATCTTACCAGAATATAATTGTGTGACAAATATTATATGATAATATTTTCTAATAACAATACAACCTAGTCCAAATCACACAATATAACACGATTTTTAAGTTAATGCTATGCTTTTATTATATAAGAGATTCAGTTTAATTATGGTAAATGCAATATTTCAGTTTAGAAGCAATTACTAATTTCAAATTAAGAATAGCGTAGCAAATACTATGATATTAATATAGCAATTATTATCATTTATGATTATAACTATATGATGTCTTGTGCTATGCACGAGTTATGTAATATTTGTTTATTTATTTATTTTATGATTTGATTTGTATGTAAATTTTTTAAATTTTTAATTTTTAATTTTTTAATTATTTATATATTTGATGTATTAAAATTAAATTTATAGTGATCACCGGTGTTTGTTGTACACAAAATATATTTTTATTTCTGTTTACTTAAGTTTTGATGCATTACAATTTTACATATAAATTTTTCTAACTCGTGTCATTTACGTTTTGACTCATGTTAAGTTATGTTTTAGACTCGTTTATAACTGAACTTTTAGACCCGTATTTATTTAGGTTTTAAAATTTATGTTTAATTTTGTTGTGTTATACATTAACGATAGAGCACATATTTTTATTTATTGATATCATAAGTAATTTATCAATTATATGCTAATATAAATATATATATAGTTTTAAACTCATATTCATTTAAGTTTGAAGATCCATGCATATTTTTGTTTTATAGAATCAATTTGACACTTATTTTGATTTATTAATATTTTAATCAATTCAGTAAGTATATACTAATATAAATGTAGGTATAATCATCTTATTAATATGTATTTGTAGATTAACAAAACTGATATTTAAAATAACTAATATAATTTTTATTTCTGTGAAAATTTGAAAGTTGATATAATTAGTTATTTAGTTTTTATAAATGTTGATAGCATTAGTTATTTCCTTTTGTTATTTTATAATTAAAAAATATATTTATTTATATATTCTATATGTAAGTAATGTTTGGGTGAAAACTTGATTTATTTCCTGCATATTTATATTGAGATTATTGATTTTCCGTTTTTATGTCTTATATATATATAACAAATATACTCATTTTTAATAATTAATACTTATAATAAAAAATATATATACATATTCTAATAAATATGTTTATTGAAATTTTAATTGTATATTTATGAGATATATAATTTCTTTTATATATAACAAAATATTATTATTTTTTAATAATTAATACTTACAATCAAAAATAATATTTTTTAAAAAAATTATTACTTACGTATAAGATAGATATCTTTAAGTCATCTTTCAAGTAATTCAGGGTAATCAACCAATTTTATTTCGAACACATAATCTGGTAGAAGATCTATTTGCAGTAGTTGTGTACATAAAAGAAAACTTGAAGTTATGAGTACAAGTAAAGTAAGCTCGAGTTGTAGGAGAAACTTATAGGTTAGTGATGATTTTAGTACTTCATTTTTCAAGAAATATTTTGAATTTAGAAACCAATTCATTTTTTCACATTACAGCGAATTTATCACCCTAAAGTATCTTTTTTTTTTTATGAAAAAAACATATATTATAGAGTCTTTTTTTGGTATTGGTCCCACCTTGTGGTCCTCGAATCCCACATAGGGATATTTTGTTCCCACCCTAAAATATATATATTTCAATTAATTAGAAAATATTTTAAATTATTATAAAGGTATTCACATAGATAAATTATTAATAATGTACCTTAAAATCACAAAGAATCATATCAATCATTTGAACATGTACTTTAGTGTATATTTCTTAGAGTTTTAGAATTTTAACTTTAATCCTCCAGGATTATTTTTTGGGTTTCCACAAAAAAATTTAAGAGAAATACACGATAAAGAAAAATAAAAATCGCGAGAAAAGAGTACAAAATCTTTGGTGTTGTTTAATTTGTTTCGAGATATTTTTTATATAAACTTCGATTAAAATTTTTGTTCTATTAGAATTAGAAATATCATTTGTTTGATTTTCCCTAAATATAAGGTATTNGATTAGAAATTATTCAATAAAATACTTTTTTGTTGTTTTCTATTATGTTGATAATAATATTTAAATTAAGGTTCTTATGAAAATATATACAAACTTATTTGTTAAAACAAATAAACTCATCTTAAAGTTCTTAGAGAAATTTTGAGAAATGCTCTTTTTAGTGTACCCCTTTTCAAAAATGCCCCTTGACATTTATCTTTTTAAAAATGCACCTCATTAATATAAAAATGACTAAAATACCCTCAATAGAATTGTTACAAACTTTTCCCGCCAAAAAAAAATTTCCTGCTAAAAAAAGGTTTCCCGCCAAAAAAATTTCTTTTATGGAATTTTGAAAAAAAATATTTACGGAAAAAGAATTTTTTCCGCCAAAAAAAAAAAATTTCCCGCGAAAATATTTTTTTAAGTGCCCTTATAAATCTTAACAGAATTTTTATAAGCACCCTTATAAATTTTTATAAACGCCTTATAAATTTTGAAAAAACCCCTTATAAATTTTTTATAAACACCTTATAAATTTTATAAGATCTCTTATAAAACCTTATAAATTTTGATAAACACGTTATAAATTTTTTATAAACACCATATTAATTTTTTAAGCTCACTTATAAAGCCTTATAAATTATATAAGTTCTATTATAAAGCCTTATTAATTTTATGTGGTCTCTTATAAAGTCTTATAAATTTTTATAAGTTCTCTTATAAATTTTTGTAAATACCTTATAAAATTTTATAAGCACCTTATAAATTTTTATAAATACCTTATAAATTTTATAAGTTATCTTATAAAATCTTATAAATTATATAAACTTTATCATAAAGCCTTATAAATTTTATAAGGTCTCTTATAAAACCTTATAAATTTTATAAGTTCTCTTATAAATTTTTTTTGGCGAGAAAATTTTTTGTATAGCAGAAAAATTTTGGCGGGAAATTTTCTTTTGGCGCGGAAAAAAACTTTTGGCGGGAAAAAGTTTTTTTGGCGGGAAAAAATTTTTTGGCGGGAAAAAAGTTTGTAAAAATATATAAAAATAATAACATAAGGGTATTTTGTTCATTTTCCCATAACGAGGGGTATTTTTTGAAAATATCCAAAAAATAAGGGCAGTGATAAAAATGTCCTCCTTTGAGGGGTATTTTTGCAATTCTCCCAAGTTCTTATCAAAATCCAAACAAAAGACTTATTTTCAAACCAACGAAAATCAAATCTTAATTGGTTAAAGATTTTTTTTTAAACCAGTGAAAATCAAATTTTATTTGGTTAAAGATTTCAGTTTAAACCAACAAAAATAAAATCTTAATTGGTTAAAGTTTTTTTTAACAAACAAAATTCAAATCTTAATTGGTATAAAATTCATTTTTAATTAACAAAAATCAAATCTTAATTGATTGAAGTATCTTTTTTAATTGTATATTTTTATTAAAATCCACTAAAACAAATAATTCATTTTTAAAAATAATTTTATATAAACAAAAAAATAAGTTAATTAGTTTAAACAAATTAACCAATCAAAACTAATTTAGGGATTTTAAAACTAATTATTGAATTAAATATAATGCATTTGATTAATTATTTAATTAATGTTATTATCCTAATTTTACAAACGAAATCTGTTTATTTAAGGATCTTATCATAATCCTAACTAACTTATTTGTTAAAATAACTAACAAAATCAAATTAAGGTTCAAAAATATAACCAATCATATTAAGGTTCAAAAAAGTAAACAAATCTTAAAAAAAATCTCTATTAACAAAATAAAAAAAACTATTGCTACAAAGAGATAAAGATAAGATCAAATCATTTGACAAATTATCTAAACAAATGTAACTAAAAAATTAATTAGTTAAAATAAATTGACCAATCAGAAAAATTCTACAATTTAAAATCTCTATTTTTTATTACAAAGATACGGAAAATCTTATTGTTATGATTTTATTATAATAGAGATATAAGTTAAAAATCTTTTTATATTAAAATTAAAACAAATTGGTAATGTTATGTAGATAAAAATATTATTTAGTTAAGGAATTATATCAAATATTATCATGAGATAATTTTTTTAATTTATTATAAAATATATGAATCTGTTAACGCTACAATTTTATTATATATAGAGATTTGGATTAGGAATATCTCAATACTATATTTTTTGTTGTTTTTTATTGCGTTGACCAATAATATTTAAATTAACTTTCTTACCAAAATCCAAAAAAAAACCTAATTGTTAAGACAAATAAAATCGTATTAAGGTTCATATCAAAATCTCAACACAATATATTTTTTTCAAAAACCAACGAAAATCAAATCTGAATTGGTTAAAGATTTTTTTTAAAACCAACAAAAATCAAATTTGAATTAGTCTTTCTAAACCAACAAAAATCAAATCTTAATTGGTTAGAGATTTTTTTAAACCAACAAAAATCAAATCATAAATGGTTAAAGTTTCCTTTTTAATTGTATGTTTTTATTGAAATTGAATCACAAGAAATAATTAGTTTTAAAAATAATTTTATCTAAACAAAAAGATAAATTAATGAGTTTAAACAAATTGACCAATCAAAACAAATCTAGAGATTTAGAATCTTTATTATATTATTACAAAGATACAAAAAATTTATTGCAATGGTTTTATTATAATAAAGATACGTATTAATTAGAAAATATTAAATTAGGGGGATTTTCAAAAATACCTCTATTGGCATTTACCATTTTCAAAACCTACCATTTCCTTTGAAAATTAGCAGTAATAAATGATCATCAGGGGGTATGTTTTGAAAAATTGCATTTCGAAAGGGGTATTTTTAGTAATTCCTTTTTAAATTATTATAAAAACATTCACATGAATAATTAATTTTTTAAAATTATTTTATCTAAACAAAAAACAAATTAATGAATTTAAACAAATTGACGAATCAAAACAAATCAAGAGATTTAAAATTTTTATTATATTGAATCGTTTGAGAATTGTGGTAATTGTCATAGGGTGGGTTTTAAATAGATCTTGTTTATTAGTTTTCCTATTACGATTAGGAGAATTGTTTTTAATAGATATCGATTAGTATTAGAAATATAATTATTCAAGAGATTAAAATTGTATAAAATAATTTCAAAGATAATCTCAAAGTAGGCGAGATGTGATAATAATAATCAGAATATAATTAATTAATTAATAATATTTAATATAGATAATAATAATTAATTTATTAGTTATAGAATCTTATCAGAATATAATTGTGTGACAAATATTATGACAATATAACATGGCATTAACTTAAATGCCATGCTTTTATTATATAAGAGATTCAATTTAATGATGGTAAATGCAATATTTCAGTTTAGAAGCAATTACTAATTTCAAATTAAGAATAGCGTAGCAAATACTATGAATTTTATATAGCAATTATTATCTTTTATGAGTATAATGATTTTTTATAGATTCCTAAATTATAATCAATTGTAATAAAAGAGATCTTAAACAATAAGTTTTGAAATATTCGCATATTAATATAGAAAATAAATCTAAAATATAATACATATTATCTTAAAATAAATAAAGTAATTTCCTAAAATAGATTTATTATCTAAATATTTCTCGTATAAAAAATCAATTTTGATCTCATAAGAAATGTATTAAAATTGAATTCAAGTTTACAAAAATCATTTAAAATGTTTGGAGAAACCAATGTAAATTCTTAGATCAGAACTTCGTTGGAGAGTCGGACGGTGAAGAAGCCACCAAGTTGAGAATGTTGTTCCAGTAGTTCTTGTTTTCCTCGTAGTAACTATACTCATTCTCGTTTGTCACAGTGTCTCTGTCGACCACGGAGGAAACTGTCGCATCGTTCTCTCCGGTGGATAGACTCTGTCCCATTGAATCACTAATGATCATCAGAGGGAGATTCCCAAAGAATGTCACTATAGATGATGGAGATTCAAGTTTTTGATCTCCGTTTTGTGTCAAAATTAACAATAATACATTACCTAAACCAATCAAATCATGCACATGAATCAAACTTACTCCCTCTTACCTTCGTTTGATTTTGTCCAAAGTTGTTGATATTTTGTGAGTGAAGCAATAATCAAGAGGAGATGACTTGTTATTACTATGATAATGCTGTAAATGGTGAAGCTTTGATTCTCCCGTTAGTCTTGCTTTAGCTTTAAACCTACCACTCTCCCATTGAGCCATATGGTTAAGTGTGACTGCGTTATATTCTTTTTAAATCCTCAAAAAGTCATCAAAATATATTAATTTCAAAATATTATATATATATATATAATGAGATCCAAAACCGTTCAAATGAAGATGCTAAAACAAAGAGATAATGTTAATTGAATCACCGTTTAAAAGTTTTTTCTCCTAATCTATTATATTCTTCTGCTCATGATCTTCAAATATTACACTCTGAAAATTGTTTTGGTATAAAAACTCTACCAACGCTCACACAATCATTAACGGAACATATATAGAAAACAAAAAAAATAACAAGATAGAAAATAATGCAATTTTAGAAAAAGTAAAAACCATTCATAAATGGAAGTATTCGAACAACCTTACATGTTTGCTGTGATTACCAAGCTTCCCTACATATCCTAAAAGAACAAAATTAGATGATTAGTTTCATAAGAAACTAAAAAAAAATCAAATAACAACAATGCAGCCAAAAAAGTATAAAATGGCAACGAAGAAGCTAAAAACATTCGTTCATAAATCTAAAAATAACAACTAAACCTCTAATGCGTAATAGAAAATTAAAGAGAATTAAAAAAAAAGTGAAACATATTGACTCACTACGAATTATGTTAAATTTTCCGGTTTGTGAGATGTATCAATGGCTGAAAAAATTTGTTTTATATAGATAAATGAATCGTATGATAGAAGTTTCTTTATGTTTAATTATTAAATATTTTCAATAAATTATTTTGGAAATTACTATATTCTTGTTACAATGACTTTTTTTTTTGGATATAAAAATATTTTTTGGTCGTCATTATAGTATTTTAATTAAATGTCATATTTATTTGGTGTATAATGTTAAGATATATAATATCTACATTTTTATGTATATAATCTACGGTAATTAATATAATTTATGTAAGTATTGTAAATGTCATTTTTAATTTTCAAAATATATCTTAAAATATATGGTAAAAGAATATCACGGGATGTATCTAATAACTATGTTAAGTTTAATAAACTAGCGTATCTCTTTTAAATGGCTGAAAAATAGAAACAAAATCATGTAACTTTAATGTCTTATGTCTATTTTCTGTGATCGATTATATTATTTGCCCTTAATTTTCGTATACAATATAAATCGTGATCTTCTCTGAATTCAAATAAACCTTTTGTGATCTTTAATATAATTTTCGAGTTAAATACCATATTTATTTGGGGTAGATTTTTAACATATATCATATCTATACATTTATGTATACAAAATTTATCATAATTATTACTCCCTCCGTTTCATAATATAAGTTATTTTGAAAGTTTTCCTTTGTTTCAAATTATAAGTTGTTTTCCAAAAACCAAGATAAAAGGTAAAATAAATTCAATTCTTTGTATTTCTTTTCAGGTTTTTATCTTTTAAACTTATTTTTCTTTCCTATCCTTAATTAAATGTTGAGAAAAAGTGATGGATTTTTCTAGAGAACACCAAAAACAAAACAAAAAAGTTAATCAGCATGGATTTTCAAGAAAAACAACTTATATAATGGAAGGAGAAAGTATAATATATGTAACTATGGTAAGTGTAAACTTTAGAATATACTACATTCGCCATTTATTTTGAAATTTTGTAGAATGAAGTTATATAATTAAATTAGATTACTTATTTTGAATTCAACGAATAAAGGTTTTACTACTTTTCTTGTTGACAATATATAATTCATTTTTAAAAAATCACTAAGATTTTGAATTAATGGAATTATAATTATGTTTATAAAATGATAATCTCCCCAAAATACTCTCACTAATATTGTAAAATATAATATCACTAAATGTAATAAATTCAATATTTTAGGGATAATTCCAAAAAAAAAATTTTATCTTTTTATTATATATTTTTTTACCAAATTAACTCGTCATATTAATCGATCCAACCAATGTTGTGGTATATAGTCCACAAAAGACTGCCTTCTGGACAAACATTCTAATATTCCTAGCCAGAAATTCAGACTTTTGGTTCAACAAACGAGGAATAAAACAAAGCGTGAAACAACAAAAATGGTATTACATAGAAGATTATATAGAAGATTAGAAATGGTATTGTTTCGTAAAGTAAAACGCAAAAAATGAAATTATTCTTTAATTTAGTGTATAAAATATGAACTCATAAATCTAAAAATTAAACTAAAAAAAACTCACTGATCAAGTAATTTGTATCAAGTTTTCCGACAAGTAATTCATTGTAACCCACATACTCCACACCAATTATATGATTTGGCAAAGGATCATATTTCCTTACGAAAGTAGTGAATACAAATGAAACCTTGTACTTATGAGGACTGGTTTTATAAAAACCAATGGCTAAACACACTTGAAAATTATTAACTATCTTAGTATCTCCCTCTGTCAATAGATGATCAATTTGTTTAAGCAATTCTTTCTTAACCATATCCCTTAAAATAACAAATTTTTATATTTAAAATTTAGCAAAAGTTTATTGAATTAAATAAAAATAATATATAAATAATAACTTACTTGATCATCAACCAAAACTATTTCAATTTTCTGGCCATACTCTTTTGTAAATGTTTTTCAGAGTCGGATAATTTTAACTTTAATACTCCATTGAAAACTCGTTGGTTTAAGTACAGAAATGGAATTGAGAACCATTTTTTGCCTTAGTCGAAAGTATTTCGGAGTTGATGAGGAAGCTTGTATAATTTCTGAATTTTTCAGAAAAGTCTTACTTATATAGAGGATAAGTAATGAATGGAATTGGCATAAAAATAATTACAAAAATAAAAAATATAAATACGATATAAAGTGGATTATAATATCAATTTAAAGCATATGATTTCGTTACAATAACATTTTCCTAATCTCATATATATTTACCACAAAATATATCTTGTAATGAATTTGCCAATAAATACGACATATATTATTCGAAATTATTTTGTATGGTTTTTACTTTCCTTTACTTCCGAAAATAAATATAATAAAGATTGATTATGAATATATATATATATATAAATTAATTACCATAAACTTATTTTTTAATTAATTCGACAATTAATAAGATAAATAAATGAAGATTGATTTTATTTCTGAAAACATTTGTGTTATTCTTTCCAAAATACCCTCTAAAAATAGGGGTAGTTGCAAAATTGACCCATTGACTTGGATCAATTAAAAAACTAACCCCCATTTTTTTCAAACATTTTTTTCCGATTTTACTCTTCTTTTTCCCATAATTTCGATTTTGCCATCAACTTTTTTTTTTCTTCACAACGAAAAAATCTAAAATAGGTCTCAAATCTCAAATATTTACAAAATTGCCATTTTCTTCAATTCTCTCACCCATCATTACCAACCTAAATTGAAGCTCTAAATG
>OVBA01008228.1:0-12901 GCA_900406435.1 Lepidium aucheri
TTTAATTTTATTGTTTAATTACATATAAATAATATAATTATACTAACATGACGTTTTTTCAGATTGCTCCGAAGAAGAAATGACGGATTCTTGGAATTGGATCCGCNTCATCTTGGATAGGTGAAAACTCTCTCCGCGCTCAGTTGGCAACTTCACATGATGAAATAGCTCAGCTGAAGGAATCTCACGCTCAGCAAGCATTGGAGCAGCAAACGATGTATGAAAAGTTGGCAGCTTTGGAGAGTATGATTGATATCTTGGTTGCGAGCAATCCACATGCGACGGAGGCATTGGCGCGTAGACGTCAGAATCTCGGGATGCAACCTCCGACCGAGACTCATGTTGATTTGAACGAAAGAGTGGTTGAGGAGCAAGATGCCCGGAGCAACGACTTTTATAATGAAATTTTACATTAGATTTGTATTTTTCATTATGTTTTTTGTAGAAAATATTAAAAAGTTTATAAAATTAAATTTTAGATTTAAAACCATTCTAAAATTTTAATTTAGACAAAAAATTTTAATTAAATTATTTTTTTAATAAAAATTTATCCAATTTCGTCCCTATTTACTTGTAAACTGTTTCGTCCCTATTTAGTTGTAAAATATTTCGTCACGATTTACTTGTAAATATATCGTCCTTAATTCGTTGTAAAACAAATCGTCCTTAATTCGTTGTAAAATAATTCTCTCTAATTCGTTGTAAAATATTCCTCTCTAATTCGCTGTAAAATAATCCTCTCTAATTCGTTGTAAAATAATCCTCGTTAAATCGTTGTAAACGTTACAACGAATTTATATCGTTTTCTTTACAACGACTTTACAACGACGCTTGTAAGATTTACAACGATTTTACAACGAACGTTTTACGACGTAATTACAACGAAAACACGCACTTGCAAAATTACCAACGCTTTTACAAGGAAAGTCTTATTACGACGATCAGTTTACGAGGAAACTCTGTAAACACCAGTTGTAAACATAGTGTCTTCTTGTAGTGGTTGGCCGGCCAATGGCAGTGACGGTAAGATGAGAACCAGAGAACCCATTTTCTTAAATATTGATTCCACACTTGGCTCCGGAAAGCTATCGATGTCCCAAAACACCATCGTCTCAACTGGTACAAGATTCTTATAGATATTGCGGAATTGTTTTAGAGCAATGGAACTATTTTCCATTAATATCGACATCATTGTGTTCTCAACTTTGTTCTCCATATAGGGTAAATCAGGTCCAAGCAAAAACTCCTGCTTGATTAACAAGTAAACATGAAGTCGATATTTTCAACAAATGTATAGAAGATCCAAGAAGAAGAGGATGGCTTTTACACTCAGTTCGTGTTGTTTGCTATTGAGATGAGCTGAGACATATTCAGCGCTACGGAGATCTTTATAGCATAGTGAGCAAGTAAAGGTTTTTCTTCCCGGATTTTTCGGACCAATCCAAAACACGCCTTTTTGTAAGGTGATATGCGACAAGAATGTTGTAGCCTTTGTCTTGTAGGCTGTTAAAAAGGCTAGACAGCAATAACCATCCATCCAGATTGGATATGAACATTAAATTAGCTGGAGGAGGTTGATTATTATTTCCCCAATCAGACAAACTCGGAAAATAGCTTTCTGCATCGTCTTGCTCTTGTTTAATAACAATTCCAGTAGAAGAGAGAGCAAGCATGAGGGATTCAGGGATGTGTTTTAGGTCGCCATAGGCAGTGATGGAAAGAGGACCAGAGTAGCCTAATTTCTGCAGCGCCCGATAGATACACGAACTCACCAGACTAGCATCATAATCATCGGGAACCGGACAATCAGTCATATCCCACACCACCGTCGTCTTAGCCTTCGCGTACTTTGGATACACCGCCGTGTTCTTCATCATCTCTATTAAACCTAAACCAATTAATCACACGTCTATAAGCTTAAAGTCCTTCGGGAAAACAAATCGCACAAAATAAACAAATACTAGGTCCAACCATATAAGTGCACAAAATGATCAAGATAAACTGGTGTGTGTACCTTAATAAGATTTAGATGGCGATAAGAAGAGTAGGCGTGTACCCTAAGCCTTGTGGATGAAGGTATTTATGTATACTCTTGTCTGCCTGAAATAAAAATGGGCTAGGCCTTGTGGTTAGGTTCAAATTAAATTTATAAGAGTGAAATTAGCCCGCCCCGTTTAGTAATGGCTTCTAGGATTTAAGCCCATCTTGCAATTAGAAGTTTCTCATACGAATATTTCCAAGTAAAATTACAAAAACATATTAAAATTCTATTTTATCTCTCAAAATTAGTTGATTTTTTGATTAATAATAAAGTTGAGCTAAACAATTTATGTTAAAAGTTATATTGTAAATTTAAAACCACCCTTATTTTTAAACGAAAAAAACAATGATAAAACGATATATAGTGTGAAATATAAGAACTACTCCTTAAAAATTAAAACTATTTTAACTATTATGGAAATTGGAACATATGACTTTTACTTCTATTTTTTGGTAGATGTCGAATTTATAACATAAATATATTTTTTTGGCCATTTTATACTATTTTGTTGTATACGAGTTGTGATGCATGGTTTTATACACAAAGTTAATATTTTTTGGCCAAGCACTGATGAACACCATTTTTTCTGTGGGATTTTACTTCCTTTATAATCTTCGATCATCAATTTCAGTTGAAGCTTTAGAGCATTGACTACTAAATACATTAGTTTTTAATTCACCCTGTTGAATATTTGGTAAATCCCTCTCATAAAGATTGGGTTCAAGGTTTTGAGTTTCTTGTTGACTATTCAACAGGTTTAGGAAGCTAGAGGATTGACTATATGGATTCATAGAATCCATATGTGGGTGTTTAAAGGAAAAGAAAATAAAAGACTGAAGGTAAAACTTATTGGTTAAAGGCACAAGAAGCTTTGTGTTGTTAGGTTCATGAGTTTGTTAAACTGACACTTTCATATATAAGTTTAGGTTAGACACAACATTCTTTGTGGTTTTAGCATTCAATGATAACCTAACTCAACTCTTTACCTAACTAAAAATTACGAGTATTTATCACAAAGCAAATAAAATTACAAATTTTAATAAATTCACAACAATAAGTGTGATGTAGATAGTCCTAATCAACTTGTCATTGATGTAGTTATACATAGGCTATCTTTGTAGATAGTCATATTTGGGAGATTTGTCAATGATATAATTATACTTGCGAACTTGTTATTGATGTAGTCATACTTAGTATACTTGTCTTTGATGTAGTAATTTTGTTGGTGTGGTGCTTTTGGAGATATGATTTATATTCATTTTATTTCCAAAATATAGGAGAAGTCATTAAAGGGAGATCGATCCAGATCCCCCCCTATAGTTTCGAAAACATCCAAATGTACCCACAACTTAGCCTCAATATAGTTGCCTCTAATTTGAGTCCCAAAGATCTAATTGACCCTCGATTGATGCCAACAATATATTTCCCCTCACGTGTGATTTAATGGTTCAATTCCTGTTAAGCCATAGCATACCGGTTGCTCAATAAAATGAACCAAACCAATGCCCAACATATTTGAATACCCAGACCCGAATACACAATTCACTTCTTCGTCTTCTTCAACAGACATTCTTTGAAAATTTTCTTTTGGGTTTGAAAGGTTTGATTTGAATCCTCAAATTTTCATCTCTTCTTGTTATGTATTATTGGTTCAATTGAAGTTGTGATTCGATTTGCCAAATGAGCAATCTAGCTACTAGGAATTCAAGTAGGGGACATGATGTGGTTGGAATTCCTTCTAAATGTTGGTGTGGATCAGTTGTTGTCTGTAAAACATCAAAGTCTGAGAATAATCCAGGCCGTCGGTACTATCGTTGTCAGTTAGCATATTGAACAAGGTAAAGAGGCACCAATTTGATGTGTATCGATGTGTTTATAACTGTGTAGTGACCTCAATTGTTTGTTGTAGCTTGGCTCTACTGAACACATATTCAAGTGGACAGATGAAGCCATTCTTAATGAAATTGAGAGAATGAGCAGCTCAATTGAAAGGATTGAGAGGCATTTGAATGAATTGGATAACAATGGTCTTGAGCATCAAAAGAAAGAACTTGAGAACATTGTCATGGAATCTGAATGGAAGATGAAGAAGTGGATTGCATTTTCCTTAGTTGTAGGTGCTTTGGTCATTGTAGGTATCATGAATCTGTAATGGTTTGGTGATGATGATGGCAATGACTAAGCTATGTATGTCGACAATGCTTCTGTTTGTAATGCTTTTGACATTGGTGTAATGCTTTTGTTATGCTTCTGTTTTTTTGTCTTTTGACATTGGTGTAGTGTTTGTTATGCTTCTGTTTGTTTGTCAAATTTGTATGTCGACATTGGTGCATTGAAATCTGTCAAATTTGACAATTCAAGATTTGGAAAGCAACATCTAAAAGCAAGAGACATGTGATAGTGGACTATAAAGTAAGACAAAGACAAATACATTTGAATAATAAAAAAACCATTCATAGATCAGTACAAAAGGTTTAGAAACCATTAAAGAAATCCAACAACCATGACTCAAAAACCATTGATAGATCAGTACAAAAGATATGTGCCTACCACGACAAAAGACCTAACAACAACAATAAAACAACAAGTCTTCATTCATCTTCAAGTCTTCATTCATCTTGAGTAAAGATTCCTTGTGAAGACTCCACATGAACCTGAACACCTTGCTGAGAAGATTCTCTTTCAGTTGCAGTAGCAGAAGATTCTCCTTGTTGTTGAGAAGATTCTCCTCCCTGTGCATTCTACACAAGTTGACATATCTGGTTTTCATTTTTGTTCAATAAACAGATCTATTGCCAAAAACTATCCTACACAAGTTGACAGATCAATAAACAGATCTTTAGAAAGGTAAGGTGACACATACCCTTGCTCTTTTACCCGTGTGGAATCTAGAATTGTGAGAAGGAGCTCCACATATACCGCAGTGCATCACTCTCTTCTTGGTAGGATCTGATTTCTTGGTTGGACTCTCGGTCTTTCCTTTCTTTCTCTTCTCAATTTTGCTTCTCTTTTTCTTTCCAGCTTGTGCACGTTGACCCGGCTTTGTAAGTGTACTTTCCCCTGTTATAGGCCAGTACTTAGCTCCTCGAATTGGTGTTATGTCGTTGGTATAAGTTTGTCTCCACCTTGAAGTCCTAAACCAATGAGCAACATAATCCAAGACCTCCAATTTCTGAGCACTGATCACAGCATAGGCATGTTGACAAGGAATTCCAGTGATATCCCAATGCTTGCACGAGCATGTATTACCTTCTAGATGCACATGGTATGAGCAGTTGCCATCAACAACCTGAAACATTGAGTGTGTAGACCTATACACTCTACAATCTCCAGCTAAGTCGTGTGTTCGCGTGAGATAGTCTTCAACATAAGGAGTGCAACTGCCTTGATGATCCGTAGCAATCATCAATCTCCTCATGATTCTCACCATAGCTTGGCGAGCAATTATTTCAAGCATTGGTACCATTGGCTTCATCCGTGCCTTGACTAATTATTGTTGAAGGACTCGACAAAGTTGTTGTCTACGTCTTTACAGCAGCTCCCAACCTTGTAAAATGCATGACAACAAGTCTCTGGTTTCTCCTTGAGTACGTCATCATAAACATCTTGATCATACGCCCTCAAATGCTTTAAATTTTCTCTGTACATATAAGTTGTTACAAGTAATGGTACAACAACATTCAGGTACATATAAGTTGTTACCATTAGTCGGTTTGACATAATTATGTAGCCATCACCAAGCATTAGATCATTCTTGATTAGCTTCATAAACCATGTCCAGTTGGCTGTATTTTCAACTTCTACTACAGCCCAAGCCACTGGATAGATAGAATTATTCCAATCTCTACCTACTGCCACTAGAAGTTGTCCTTTATCTCTCCCTTTGATAAAACAAGCATCAACACCAATCAAAGGCCTACAAGTCTGTCTCCATGATGTTCTAAGCGCATCAAAACAGACATAAAACCTAAAAAAAACATCAAGACCCTCTATATTCCTATTAGATTCAATAACACAAGTTGAGTTCGGGTCGGATTCCAAAATCTCAGTTTTGTAATCCCTTAACCTTTCAAACTGTTGATCATACTATTTCTCAATGAATTGCAGAGCTCTCTTCCTAGCTGCTTGACACTGTGGTCTCATGACTTTTTATACTTTAGAGCCGAAGCTCCACCAGAATTTCACGAAATTCACTTCTTCTTTTTTCTCTGTATCGGAGAGAACCATTATCCAAACCACTGTTGGTTCTGATGTTTTCAAAGGTTGTGTTCAAAAGTTTCCCTAAGTGGTCGATATAAATTTACATTTTAATGATTTCCAGATTATGAAATCTGTTCCAAGTCTCTAAATTTGTGTTAATTCAACAAAGAAATAGTTTCTTAATGAAAAAAAAATACTAACCTTGATCCATTGCTTGTCAATATTGTGGATCAAACCTTCTTATGAGATTGACTTATCTTCTCTTAGCCTTAACACTTTTATTGATCTCTTTTATGGACAAAAGATCTCTTTATGATCTTCACTATCTCTCTCAATATCTGTGAACATACGTCTTCTTATTTTGTGATCAAAAGAAAATTGTCCCCAAAACACTTTGCTTTTCGTGTTCTTATAGACACACACGTACACCTTCACAAAGTAACTGTCATATCATTTTACATATATGTGTATATATATATGTACATTTAATTATTTGACTACCACACACATATATATATATAACCACACATATATATACATATATATTTACATTTAATTATAGCCAAAGCCTCACCAGAATTTCAGGACATTCACTTTATTTTTATTTTTATTTTGTTTGTTGGTTATTTCGGACAATATTTCGTTTTTTGTTGGCAACTTGGATATTCGTTGAAAAAATTGTAACGCTCATTTGCATGTAATTGCAGATCTTAAATGAGTTTGACTGTCGACCTCTTTTATTCGTGAAGTTTTTTTTTAATCTAGTAGTTACATGTTTCAGTTTTAGTTAATAGTTCAACACTTGAAATTCGGTTCATAATAACAATTAATAAACAAAATCTTTCAAATTTCGATTTCGGCAATTTGGGTTTGATATTTTCTCGCAACTCGTCAAAATAACAGAAATTCAGATGACACATCATCAAAAGAAAAATCAAAAAAATTATGTTTGGATAAGAAAAATTTCCGAAAATCTTGTAAGAATCTTTAAAATTTAAACATAAATGTTTCGAAAAGATTATAACCGCCTCTGTACTTTTAAAAATAGAGGTGTAGACTTTTGAAAAATAGATGAAATTTTAGGCATTGAATTTGAGCAATAATATTAAACTCGGCGTGTGTTTGAATTGTTCAATTTCCTTGTTTTCGAATTGATCAGAATATTTGTCCTCTCTCTTTAACCTCATCGTCGGATTTTAAAACTCTTTGTGCTAAAATCATAATCAAATATCTACCATATTACATATGATATGAGACTTTATAGATAAATTGAGTTTAAAAGATATATCAGACTTTATCAATCTAGTTATTTGAAAAAAAAAATTAACTTTGACAAAAAGCAAATGATATTAACTTTTGGCATTGTTCTTTCTTTACTAGATATATTTTATTCGCTATGGAAATATTTTTTATCAGTTACCAAAACTTTCCGGATATTTGCTTTCTTCGGTCATTGCTAGTAAATTTCGGTTATCGTTCTAAGCATAGTTTGTTTTTGTTTCAATGAGTTTTGTTTCAAGAAATATTTTGTTATCTACTGATTTTTTTGTAATCTATGAAATATTTAACTTTACAAATTATCATTCAAAATGATTTTGATTTCGTACTTATTTATTTTCACTTTTACAAATTATCATTCAAAATGATTTTGATTTCGTACTTATTTATTTTCACTTATAGTTAGATTTGAATTGGGACTCATCTACACTCCAAGAGAACTTGATTAAGCAAAAAATATACATTATCCAACTTGCACTTACCAATTTTGTTCGGGTGCACATTGCTTTAGCCTAGGCCTGAGCATTAAAACCGGATTCAAATAACCGAACCAAAACCGATCCGAAAAAGCAAATTCGGGTCCGACTTTTAATATTTTATCTTATTAGGTAAATTTATAAAATATCCGTAGTTATCGGGTCGGATCCGGTTTCTACCCGGAACCATTCAGGTACCTAATCAGTTCTTGGCTACCCAAAAACTATTTTGGGTTTCAGGTATTTTTTGGCTATACAGCTATTCGAGTCTAGATTTGGGTTCGGGTCCTCGAGTATTTTTCGGGTATACGAGTATTTTCTGGGTATATGGGTATTCGAGTCTAGATTTGGGTCCGAGTCCTCGAGTATTTTTCGGGTATACAAGTAATTTTGGGGTATATGAGTATTTTTATGGTATACGGGTCTGGATCCGGGTACGGGTCCTCAAGTATTTTTTGGGTATATGGGTATACAGGTATTTCTTGGTTCTTAAAATTTTGGACCCGAACCGAACCGAACCCAAATGGACCCGACCCGGAACGAACCGAAAATGTAACGGGTCCTAAATAAGTATAAAACTCTCTTACCTGAAAGATCTGAATCCGAAAAGAATCGATCCAAACCCGATCCAAGGACCTGAATGCCTTGACCTACTTTAGCCATTAAATTAACAGGAACCTTATCCAGACAAACATATGATGAAATATCTACTCAACACAACTCTCTTTTGTTGTTGTTTTTGACCCTCTTTTGTTTGTTTTTTTTTTCTCATAAATAAAAGATAATTAGATGATTGTCAAACACAGAGATTCCTTACGACCGCACACATAGATATAAAATTTGATTGGATAAAATAGAAATTATGACTTGTATGGTCACCAATCACGTTTCATATATTTTTAGGGTGTATAAATAGAGTAATAATGAGACAAAGAATTGAAATAAAAACAAAACGATAATGGGGAATGGTTTTATACAAACAATAAGTGGGATGG
The DNA here is from genome assembly GCA_900406435.1 of Lepidium aucheri. Lineage (NCBI taxonomy): Eukaryota > Viridiplantae > Streptophyta > Magnoliopsida > Brassicales > Brassicaceae > Lepidium > Lepidium aucheri. The sequence goes on from OVBA01008228.1 coordinate 8,991, forward strand.
TCAAATGTGATGTTTAAATAAGATTCAAAAACTCATTGTGTTTCAGTTCCGACCACGTCTCTCACACACTGTTTTTCAGATCTCCCCATCTCTGTTTACCCCCACCAAATCTATCTATAATAGCTATCTTAATAAATACGATCTATGGTTGTGTCTTTTCGTTTGTAACTTTTCATTTAAAAATAAATATATTTTATTGAATAAAATAGCAATCTCAATAAATGCGATCTACGGTTGTGTCTTTTCGTTTGTAACTTTTAAAAAAATATATATATATATATATATTATTGAATAAATATAGTTTACGATTGTATTCCTCAGTTATTCGGTTATGACTTTTCATTACATCTTTTCAATCACACTATTTAAAATCTTCTACGGTTGTGTTTTTTCGTTTGTAGCTTTTCATTTTAAAATAAATATATTTTATTGAATAAATACAATTTACGGTTGTATTCCTCTATAATACGGTTGTGACTTTTCATTACATCTTTTCAATTATACTATTTGAAACCTATTTATATCTACTTTAGAAACAGGTTTTTGCAATTGGTTTACTAATTCACAATTGTGTTTTGTAGTGAATGCGGATATCCAATCCTTTATACTTATTTCACAAAATTTTATCATTTTGAAATAAGTAAAATATCAGAATTTTAATTTATAATATTTTTTTCTCAAAAATCTTTTTAGATTTAGTTCCAATCTCTTTTAGTCTTGTCTTGTATTGTGCTTATTTAATTATTGTAAGTTTTCATTACATCCTTTAAATATATCTTTTGGAATAATTTATATACACTTTAGAAATGTGTTTTTGAATTGGTTTTGATGAATTCGCAGTTGTCTTCTAGTGAGTATCAGTTTTACATCTTTTCATAATTGAAATTTAGTTATTTATTTTGTTTTGAGATTTGATGAATTCATATCATTAAGGTTCTTAAGATTGTGTCTCTTCATTACATATTTTTATTATTAGATATTTCTTTAAAAAATGATAACACCTGTTAAAAATATATATATCCCCTATAAAGTTTTAAATTTAGTTATCGAGTTTTTTTGGGATTTGATGAAGTCATATCAATTTGCTTTTAGCTAATAAAAATAATAAATCACATATTATGAAAATGTATACTTAAAATAATAAATAATAGATTAAAAATATACTATTCACTTAAAGAATAATGAAAATCAAAATCAATTATAGTTATTATTATTATCAACTTCTTACAAAAGAAATAATGCAAGAACCTTCCCAATTTTGAAAGAAATTAAATTTATTAAATGGTTTCCCCTCTATAGTTATTATATTTTACATATGAAATTATGTGTTTTTATTTGCTATATGGGTCTAAAAATTTAGGTTTCATCAAAATTTTGTTAATTCTATCACTGATGGAGGAGATGAGTCAAGGGCCTTGTGTTTCTTCCGGTTTGTATTATCAATTGACGCCATATGAACACTTAGCATAAGATCGCAAGTGTTAGACAATGATTTCTTTCGACATTACCATGGAGTCAAAGCACTTGGAGGCATCGTGAGTGAGAAGGCCACATGTAATACAAAAACTGCGGAAACGTTCATAACAAAAGTGAGCGTAGTAGTCTCATCACCAAAACACACAATCCTCTCAATCCGGAACCGTGACATTCGAAAAGAGATGAACACGCACATATTCAACAAGACTCGCATTTTCAATATCGAAATATGTTTCACCAAAATTCTCCTAAGCACCAACTGATATGTGTGACAACAATGAGATCGCCAATGTTAGACGCATTGGCAAACCCCAGAGTAACTTCCTGTATTTGCTTTTTATCGGTCATTGTTAAAACCTGATAGAAGATACCTTAATCGATGACTTCGAAATGGAGACAAACACAGAGAATTAGTAGACGCAGTCGTTTGACATATATCACATCTCGATTTTCTCAAGTAACGGCCAATAACCATCGGCCACAACCACCGAACGGACACCAATACAAAATGAAAAGACATGTCGTTTTTTTTTTGCCAACAGACGTGTCGTCTTTTTTATGGGCACAATGAACATTTTTTGTTCTCTCTACAACAACTTATACAGTTACCATTAATCTATAGTTTTTTTCCATCACTAAGATTTTATTAATTTGAACAAGTCAGTACATTAACATACAACAATGAATTAAATATCCAATAATATTATAAACTAGCCTATTATCTTTAAGAATTTTATGTGCTATTGCATCAGCACAAACAATACTGCAGATGAAAATTGACTTAGCATTCTTCATTGAAAGAGGGCCCTTAGCCTTGGATTTGTGTTGCATCGAAGGACCATTGTTGTCCATATCCAATGTGGAGAGGGTTTCTAATGGCACCGGTTCGCCAAAAGGTGTCTCTTTCGGCATCGTATATGGTTGTTTATCTGGATCTGATTTTGAATCATCATCATTGACATCATTTTTTAGGCGTGAAGATACCTGATTAATGGATGACGTCTCCGTCTTATGCTTCGTTTGAGACTTAGATGATGATGTTTCATGTGTCGTAACACTTTTGCCCTGCACTCGTGATGACGCATGACCATCGTCACAGAATTCCTTGCATTTGCTTTAGATTGGTACCCGACATGACAAAATCGTGAAAAAAATTACAACAGTGTCGGTATGACTCAATAGTGAAGATGAATAGCAAACAACAAGACTTGGAAGAAAGATTAACCACAGTAATGAACTTTTCGAATTATGTCGGTTCATTTATCATTATATAGTTTTTTTAAAATAATACAAATTTTTGTTATGTGTTAAATTTTAAACAATTAAAAAATCAACAACTATTAACGGTTAATTTTGTTTTATTATCTAATAATATAAGTTAAAAATTCATAATATACTGAAATTATAGTTTTCTAATATTTTGATAATTCTAAACAATACTTTAAGTGAATTCAAGTATCCGCGCGGTAGCGCGGATTAGGTTCCTAGTTATATAAATGTATAAATATAATCTCTCTCTTTCAAAATATAAAATGTTTTAGAAATTTTGTTTTATTTCAAATTATAAAATATTTTACCGTGTAAGGAATGGTCTTTTCAACTTTACTTTTACGTTGCCATTAGAATTTCATAGACTTCTAATTTGCCCTCATCTCTCCGGATAGCCCTTAGCATAAAACTCGATATTCAAAACCCGAACCAAAACTAATTCAAAAACAAGAACTGAACTCGAACCAACCCCAACAAAATATCTGAATGGATTCTAAATTTATGTATTAAAAAAACCGAATCCGAACAAGAACCGAATAGGTACCCGATATACTTTTGTTAAATTTAGGCTTTTTTAGATTTATTTTCGTTAATTATTTACTATTTTTGAATTTATATATATAAATACCCAAACTCGAGCCTGATCTATGTCTGAACCGACCCCGAAAAGTAGAAATACCCAAATAGGTCATAAATTACTAAACCCAAAAACTTAAACCCAAAAAAATCTTAATTGAACCTGAATCAAAACCTGAAATGCCCATGCCTATTTCTAGATGTGCTTACGAATGATTTAAATACAATTGTTGCTCTTAGACATACAAGTTTTTATGTTTGAGTTTATTCTTAATTAAATTTGAACAAGAGGATTACTCTAGGTCCACTACCAAAAAAATTATAAGAAGTTTGATAAAATTAATTATATTTTATATTTCGTGATAATTAATATTCAGGCTTCTTTCAAAAATGATTCAATTCTTGGGGTCAATTTCAAAATTGATCACCATTTTTCTCTCTCTAAATTTTTTACTAAAATAACTTTGTGGGTCTATATAATTTCAATTATGCCATTAATTTTTAATTTTTTTTCTTTTTTTAATTCCGAAAATGACTTAAAAATACATAAATATTTGTGACAAAACAACTTATTTACAACAATGCCATTG
>OVBA01008229.1:0-12898 GCA_900406435.1 Lepidium aucheri
TTCTTATATCAGTTTTTACAAAACAAACAGAATATGTAGACGAAGGGGATCTCGTATACAAATGTGTACATTGTGGTGCTGCTCTTTAGATGGGGAGAGGTTGCATAAGAAGAGAAACTCTAAGAAAGTGTCATTTAATAATTGTTGTATGCATGGAAAAGTCAAATTGCCACTATTAGAACTTGCTCCACAAGAGTTAANGATGAAAGAAGTCGGAATTTTCGAGAAAACATAAGAGCATACACCATGATTTTTTCTTTTACATCTCTTGGTGGCAAGATTGACCATTCTATTAATGTAGGACGTGGTCCAAAATTTTACAGAATTCATGGTGAGAATTACCATCTTATGGGAATTATGATTCCAGATAATGGTCATCCAAAATTCTCGCAGCTTTATATTCATAATACTTCTAACAAGGTCATGAATAGACTTACAGCTTATTGGTAATTATTTTTTTGTTTTAAAATTTATTATACTCCAATTATTAAATATTTTACAAATCTATCATATGATTTTAATAAATGGTATATTTTCAGTTCTAACAAAGACAACAACAGTCATTAATCTCCTAATAGATTGAGAACGGATATTGTTGAGATGCTTAGTAAAATGTTAAAGGCAGTAAATCCTTACGCCGAAATGTTCAACACATACAAAGAAAGGTGTAGAGAAGAAGATACTGAGACATTACATTTTGTTTTGCTAAACGCACGTGGTAGAGATGGACGTTTATACAATAATCCTACTTCTTCCGAAGTTGCTGCATTGGTTGTTGGTGATTTTGTTCTTGGCATGGATAAAAGAGATATTGTGTTAGAGCGGAAATCTGGCAAGCTAAAAAGAATAAGTGAGATAAATGCATGTTATTTGCCTTTATAGTATCCTATTGTATTTCCTAGAGGTGAAGATGGCTGGAGATTAGATATTGAGAACACTTTTTCAGATAGGTCTGGTATGAAACAAAAGAATATAACCTTAAGACAATGGTTTGCATATCGTATTCAAGAAAGAGAAAACCAGTCAAAAATTCTTTTTAGTTCTAGAAGTTTATTTCAATAGTTCCTGGTTGATGGTTATACAGCTATCGAGTCTAACAACATGCGATTTTTGAAGAAAAATCAAGCAAAACTTTGTTCTGGAACTTATGCAAGTGTCAAAGAGGCAGCTGATCAAGGAGATGTTGAGATGGTTGATCAGGGTTCTAGGATTCTCATTCCATCTTCTTTCATTGGTGGTTAAAGATACATGAGACAAAATTACATGGATGCAATGGCTATATGTAAGTATCTCGGATTTCCTGATCTTTTTATCACATTTACATGCAATCCTAAATGGCCAGAAATAACAAGATTTCTTCAAGAGAGAGGTCTACGTCCGGAGGATAGACCTGATATTATCTGTAGATTATTTAAAATGAAGCTGGACAATCAGTTAAATGATTTGACCGGTGGTAATGGTGTATTTGGCAAAACTGCTGCAGGTACATTTTACAATCACTTTATCATATACAAAAGATTATATACAATTTTGTAATTTTTTACATTATATTCTAAATAGTATATTATTTATGTTTAAATAATAATTATATGGTAATTTTATTTGGCAATATTTTAACTAAAAATTTTTTTATTTTCAGCCACATATACTATAGAATTCCAGAAAAGAGGACTTCCTCATGCACATATTTTGTTATTTATGCATCAAAACAACAAGTACCCGAATGCTGAAGACATTGACAAGATAATTAGTGTTGAGATTCCGGATAGAGATGAAGATCCAGAATATTTTGATGTTGTCAAAGAAATGATGATTCATGGTCCATGTGGTGCTGTCAACATGAATTCTTCATGTATGAAAGAAGGAAAATGCTCTAAGTTTTATCCTAAACAATTTAATGAATCTACAACATTTGACGAAGATGGTTATCCTGTTTATAAGCGTCGTGATAATAATCGATTTGTTGTGAAGAATGATTTCAAGTGTGATAATAGGTATGTGGTTCCTCATAATAGATTGTTGTCCGTTCGATATAGAGCTCATATCAATGTTGACTGGTGTAACCGGTCATCTGCAGTGAAGTACTTATTTAATTACATTCATAAGGGACACGATAGAATAGCATTTGGTCTAAAGAGATCTAATGACAGTGGTGTTGGTAATGAGACACCATATGAAGATCCTGAGATTGATTTAGGCAAAGAAGATGTGGAGGAAATCAAGTCTTATTTTGATATCTGGTAACTCAATAATAACCTAATTTTGAATATATATATATTTGTTATATGTTTTCAACTTCACTATTAGTTAATTAAAATATACTCATAAATTATATTCTTAGGTATATATTTGCTTGCGAAGCAGCTTGGAGAATTTTGGCCTTTCCAATCCACTATCAATCTATTCCTGTTGAGAAGCTATCATTCCATGAAAAGGATCAACAAATTTTGGTGTGGAAAGATGATGATCCTGTCGAGTGTGTTCTGAATTGAAAGTCTATTGATCAGTCTATGTTTATTGCTTAGATGGAACGAAATAAACGTGACCAAGAAGCAAGAAAACTCACATATGCTGAATTTCCTTCCAAGTATATATACAATAAAAAAGCAAAATCATGGAACAAAAGGAAAACTGCAAGATTTTCTGTTGGTAGAATTTATTATGTTCCACCTTTGCTTAAGGAGTTATTTTTCTTGTGAATTCTACTTAACAAGGTTAGAGGTCCAACATGCTATGAGGATATCAGAACAGTGGATGGTGTAGTGTACATCACTTTCAAAGAAGCATGTGTTGCTAGGGGATTATTAGATGATGATTTAGAGTATATTGAAGCGCTTCAAAGTGCAAGTCAATGGGAAACATCATCTTGTCTTTACCAGGCTTTTGTACATATACTTTTATGTAATAGCATAACCTCTCCAGAAATTGTTTGGGAAGCTACTTGTAGATTATTGTCAGAGGATATTCTTATCAAGAGACGGAAGTTACTTAATAGCAAAGGTGAAAATATAATTTATATTATAATTCTGGATTGGATATTTATTAATAACTTTCTATTTTAAATACAATTTTATTAAATTTTGCAATTTTTTTTGTAGATCTTATTTTAACCGAAGATCAAATTCAGAATTTTACTTTGGCCGAGTTGGATTCTATTTTGAAGTCTAATGGTAATTCATTGTCAAGGTATCCGTCGTTTCCATAGTTAGATGATTCTTATACTCAGGCTCATGTAAATCATTTTTTGTTTGAGGAGCTCAATTATAATTGTGCTCAGCTCAAAAAAGACCACGATGTAGATGTCCAACGGTTGACCCACGAGCAAAGGTTTATTTATGATAACGTTGTATATTTTGTATTGAACCATAAAGGAGGTGTTTATTTTGTTTATGGTTTTGGAGGCACCAACAAAACATTCCTCTGGAAAGTTTTATCTTCAGCTATACGGTGTAAAGGAAAAGTTGTTATCAATGTTGTTTCTAGCGGAATTGCTTCTTTACATTTAGTTGGTGGGAGGACTGCACATTCGAGATTTGGTATCCCTATATGCCCTGATGAGTTTATAACTTGCTCTATGAGAAAAGGGTCTGATTTAGCTAACTTGATAAAAGAAGCATCTCTTATTATATGGGATGAAGCTCCCATGATGAGCAAGCATTGCTTTGAGTCTTTAGATAGAAGCCTTAGTAATATAATTGGGATAGAAGACAAACCATTTGCCGGAAAAGTTGTTGTATTTGGTGGTGATTTCAGACAAGTTTTACCTGTCATTATTGGTGGTGGTAGAGCTGATAGTGTAATGGCAGCATTGAACGCATNGGTTGACAAAGAATATGTGGTTATTATCTTCTTCTCATATAAGCGTTGACGAATCGGAAGAAATTCAACATTTTTCCAATTGGATTCTTGCTATTGGTGATGGCAGAGTTAATGAACTTAATTCAGGTGAAGTTATGATTGATATTCCGGAACAATTACTTATTACAAGAACATCAGATCCTGTCATCTCTATTTGATCGGAAGTATATGGTAATTTTTTGGATCATCTATATGACCCAATATTCTTCCAAGATAGGGCTATATTATGTCCTACGAACATGGATGTTGATCTAATTAATGATCATATGCGTTCACTTCTATCAGGTATTTTTAACAATAAACTTTGATATTTTATTATTTGTTTTTGTTATTTAAACATTGTTACAATTTCATAACATATATAACGATAATAATTTAACTATCACATACCGATATTTATACAATTAAACTTTTTTTCTTGAAGGTGATGAGATGACTTATATGAGTGCAGATAGCCTATGTCCAACAGATTCTTATTCTATTGATACAGTGATCTTTACACCAGATTTTCTTAATAATATTAAGATATATGGTTTACTTAATCATTGTATCCAATTGAAAATAGGAGCTCCTATTTTGCTAATGAGGAACATCGATGCAAAAGCTGGACAATGTAATGGTACAAGGCTACAAGTTACTCAAATGGATAAACATGTCATTGAAGCCCGTATAATTACCGGAGACCAAGTTGGTGACAAGATACTAATAACTGGAATGGTCATTTGTCCTTCAGATATAAAGTTGCCATTCAAAATGTGACGCAGACAATTTTTTATATTTGTTGTCTTTGCTATGACAATCAACAAAAGTCAACGTCAGACACTTAACAAGGTTGGTTTATTCTTATCCAGACCGGCTTTCTCTCATGGTCAACTATATGTAGCTGTTTCTAGAGTGAAATCTATAAATGGATTAAAGGTTTTAATAATTGATAAGGATGGAAACGCCCAAAGCATAACAATGAATGTTGTTTACAAAGAAGTTTTCCAGAATTTATAGAATGTAATTCTTTTTATTGCTCTATTTTTTTGAATGTTTTTTAAATCTTAATATTATGTAGACTGAATAATTTAATCTCAATTTGAGACCACTAAATTATTTCATTCATAAGAAATATGTGTTGGTAGTAATGTTATACTCCATAGCGGCACAAAATAATTTGTGAAATAATACCAAAAAATTTCATCTTAATAGATATAATCATTTACATATATTAAACGATACCATATATATAAGCATATAAATATTTATAAGGATTACTTGATTTACCAAAAAACCACATAAACATTGTCTAAAAACCCAATACATAAATAAGTCTTATAATAATTCTTAATAAGTCTAAACTTGAATAACTACAAAAATACATTCTAATTGTTTGGAAATATAAACCTACACACATATTCCCAAATGCATGCTTCACATGAGATTTCTTGGTCGATTCCGTGTTCCTCACCAAAACCTTCAATGTAAGGGAGAACCTTAATTAAATCTCTCTTGCATGCACATCCTTCTTTAACATATGATTGTTGAAGAACATTCAACTGATTTTCTCCTCGCCAACAAAGTGCAAGTACTCCGTGAAAGATATTTGCTCGAAGTTCACCTACATAGTCTAATGTTTCAAGTACCGTCGACCTCTGTAAACTCCTTAACACCGTGTAACCTTCATCTCTTCTATTCCCACCAATACATATTAAAATGAATCCATAAAGCAGTTTGGCCTCTTGAATTCCAACATCACTAGATTTCATTAACCTATCTAAACCATCTTCTTGGTTACCATCCCAAAATAGTCTCTTATACCACATCTGTAAATAGCTTCAATATTACTGGAATCACATAACCTCCGGTAATTGAATATATTTATTCTATTTGGTGATGGATAAAAAGGAACATTACCGATAGTGATGTTTCGTAGAACTTCCTCATTGTTACATCTCTCCCAAAATGCTGGACAAATAACTCTTACGTTCTGAATCTCTTCAATCCCTTCAAGTCCACATTTTGAAATTATTTTCGTCAAAATTTCAACAATTATATCTATTAGATTGGTAACTTGGTCATCTTTGTTCTGCAAACAAAAAAAGAATTAGACTTAAATAAGTACCTAATGATAAACTATTTTGGTTTAAATAAAAACATATCCATAGATATAATTCTTTTTAATCATTATGTATATATAAATAATTAAAAATAGATACATCTTAAAATTAATAATAAGAAAATGCAACTGTAAAACAATATATAAATTTTCAAAAACTATATTACATTTTCTCTTACAACTATCTACGAAATAGTAGACTTTGTATCAAGTTTTAGCAGATTTCTTTGTCTGAAGTTTTTAATTCTAAGTTGATAACTTATATGTCTTAAGAGAAGTCAGTTTAGCAAAACTTACCTCATTTTCCTTCGGATTTGAATCCCGATCTCTTTTCATCTATCAAACTAATATAGACTCTATAAGAAATTATAACAAATTCTATAAATAAACATGCATTCTACATATATAAATTAAAGTAATACCTTTCTGATTTACTTGATTTAAAGTTATGATTTTTAAGTAATAACCTTGATTTGTAGAAGAGAATGAGAGACAAGGATTTTGTTTTCTACTGTGCCTTTTCTTTTTGCGAGATTGCCAATTAAGGAAGAAGAAGTTACTAATAGATATTGACAGTTTATTTTCGAAAAGGCATAAAATTTTCTTGCATGTAATAATTACAATGCTTACCAATAAAGTAGTTGTTCATTTCCTTAATATTTTATATTTTTACAATATATAAATACTATTCTTGGTCAGATAAAACTAGTAAAATGATAGTGACATTATATTAGTAATTATTTGGTAATTATTTTAAAATTAAGTTTTTTCTTATAAGTTATTTAACATTGATCTACCAAATGTTATATTGAAAAATGAAATTACAAAATGTAAACAATCTTTTTTTTATGTAAATAATCTTTTTTTTGATTCGTAGTTCATGTTTACAATTATATACCAACAACACATATTATATGTTATTTTAGATTTCCTAGATATTTATTGTATTTATAAATATGAAATTCGGAAATTAGTTTTTTTTTGAATGTTATAAATATACGTAAAAATACTTATTTAGAAATTCACATGTATACCTTTCTGATTTGTTCATGTATAATATTATTCTTTCCTTAAATAATATCTTAAATACGTAATAAATAATTGAATACAATCGAGATCAGAATATCTATTTCGAGAGAGACATAAATATTCATGTCATCACTAACTATATTTAACTATTTAGTCTGATTTAAATTTATTTTATTCCTTTTCACATTGTTTATTACTTTAATTATGTTTTTATTATTTGTTTTTATTATTTTCAATTTATTATTAATTTATGTACATTTAATATTAAATTATTTTATCCTACATAATGCATATAAAACTATATATTATTTTTCTCCGCATATTTTATGTATACATCGATTATTTTTTCTCCGCACTTATATCAAATTGATCAACATTAACTAATTAGGTTAGCATTGTGCAACCAAACAATTAAAATAATATTAAATAAATATTTTTAATATCTGAAAGTTTACATATGAAATTTATTTAAAAACAAAACCAAATTACATATTTTTGTTTTGTTAATGAATACCATTATATACTTTATTAAATAATGACCAATTATTATATTTATTCCGTTAACCACTTTACAATATCCTAAAAAGAGTATTTTGAATTTTTAATTATATTTCATTGATCTATATAATCGCTAATTGATTCAAATAATCTAAATTTAAGGTTAATATCTAAGTTTAGGGCCAATCAATTAGAAGAAATATATATATATATATATATATAGATATTATTAAATAAGTTTACATAAATATAATTTTTTGGATCATCTATATTGTACTCTGAACTACTATAAGAATACTAAGATTCTCAATATTTCTATTTTTTATTTTACTAAACTTATTTTTGTTTACAATATAAACACTAAAACCTCTATACACCAAACATTAACCTAATTGTAGGTACAATTCCTCTTTCACATATATCATTTTCTTATAGGTTATCACCATGGAATAAAATAACTTTAATTCTTATTTTTGTCTCTATTTTTGAAAGTATTTGTTTAATTAATTCAACTTACGTAGACTATTAATTAGCCCAAAATTTTAGGTATGTTAAAAGTTTTTTTCATTTGCATAATTTTTAAAAAACCTTACTTTTTTCATGTTGTTTTGTTTAATTGAAAAACATGACAATTTACAAAATGTGTTGTCAGAATTTATTAATAACTCATAATCATTATGTTTTCTACAGCCATGCTGTTTCATACAACTTTTTCGTTAACACAACTTTTGTTCAACTCTTTTTAAAAGTAATCTATTACTTATTTTAAATTTTCATCAGTTCTATTTCTCACATCATCATTTTTCCTCTTTGCATATCGCCAAACTTAAGCCATGCAGCCAAAGAGACAAAAATTGATGATGGATGAGTCTATTCTTTTTTCTTTTTCTGATGATCATTTGATAGCCATCACTAAACTTATTGATAAATGTTCCTTATCTTCATTTATAAATCTTAGAGCGACTTGCAAGAAGATGAGGACAATATGTGATGATTATCACATTCTCTCTACGTTATCACTTGATGAAGTCATGTTTTTTCCATATTGGCCTGATGTGGAGTAAGCAAGTAAAATGTATTCCCAAACTCTGTGACAATGACAATCCTGAAGCTTTATATCTTTATGGTATTTCTTCTTTTTTTATGATAACAACGGAGTTTTGGGTCTCAAGTTACTCCAAAAGGCTTATCTGTTTAACCATCGTTATGGGAAGTATCTCTACGGGATATTGTTGTTACATATTGGTGAAAAGGAGAAAACTGAAGGGATTCAAATTCTTTCACACTATATTGAACCGTTACTGTCTAAAACTGTTCAACTCTTCTTCGAGTTTGATTATAGTATTGATCAAAATTCTCTGGGCGTTATGTGATGAAACAATAAAATCATTGAAGACTAAGTTTGTTCCAGAGAAGTGCGGATGTGATCGGAAGACCAAACATTTTTTTGAAGTTGAAAATCTTTGGCATGAATTTGGGGCGAAGAATGATATCTTAACAGTTGAAATGTGTTATGGTTGTTTCTGCAATTGTGTAGCCAGACATTCATTAAGTGGGTGGAACTTTTGACATATGATAAATTTTTGATTATTGCACATCAAGTTTGTAATCACAATATTTTTTTCCTCCATTTTTAAATTTTTGTATGTTTATCAAATCTATAAACAGAAATTGATCAATCGCCTTTTACGTTTATGAATATATAATTGTTTTGTTATTGACTATCCTAAAAATAGTATTATGAACTTTAAATTATATTAATTTGATATATATAATCTCTAATTGATTCGAATAATCTAAATGATGTCAATAGAGCCAATCAATTAAAATTTTAATTTTAAATTTTAAAATTTAGATTGGCTCTATCTAACATTTTCTTAATGTTTAATTTTATAGAAAATCAATTATAATCATGTCAATAGAGCCAATCAATTGAAATTTTAGATTGTTTGTTATCCACAGTCATATTTCATTTATCATCTTTACCTAATTAGTTTAACAAATCAAAATGTATATACAAGATAAAACATTAATGTGTCCATTACTTGATTTTCTCCAATTATTAATATAGCATAATTAATCTAACATATTCGAAAGATATAATCATATTTATATATATTAACAATAACTCTTCTTACAAATGTTAAAAATAGTAACTTGAATCATTGTCATCTAGATTCATATTATACAATATAGATAACTAATTTAAACTGTTATCAAACATATATTATCACAATAATTAATATAAAAGTCTTTTAATATTTCCGAACAAGATAACTTAAAAGATAAAATGCTCATCATGCTTAATAACGAAATTCAAAATACTAAATTACATATCAACATAACAAACATAAAGCCTAAGGTAATATTAATCTAATTTGGTAATCCCACAAGCAAATTTCACATGTTTCTGAAATAAGTTCATCAATTGCATGATAGACTCCATCCCAACCTTCAAAAAAGGGAACAACTATTGCAAATTCACCATTGCATTCACACTGACCTCTGTCATTAGACATACTCAGAATTCTCATTCGAAGGTCTCCTTGAATTCGAAGTTGTTCTGGTCCAAAGAATATAAGATCTCGAAGTTGAGCTAAATAGTCCAATGTTGTTCCCACCGTTGGCCTTAATAGATTCCTTAAGACTTTGTACCCTTCCACTTTAGTTTGTTCTCCCAAGCATACCAAAATTACTCCATAAAGAAGTTGTGGTTCCGGAATTCCAAATTCACTTGCTTTGAGTAACTTATCTAAACCTTTCATAGAAACTATTGAAAACAATTTTTTTTGTTTCCCATTGGATAGAAAGGTACATTTTCTAAAGAGATATTCCTCAGAACGTCATCTGTGTTGCACATATCATGAATTTTTTTACAACAAGCTTAACATTCCTAATTGTTGCTAATTCCTAAGGCGCATATTTACTACATATGTTCATCAAGATCTCATCTGGCAAGAATAGTATACTTGTTTTCGAATCTGTTCTTCTCTGCAAACATTAAAATAAAATTTAATTTACATTACTAGAATGCTTCTAACATTTTAGACTGATATACATTGATCAATTATTTATATTTTTCTTATCTAAAACTCTTTCCATTAAATCAAATATCAAGGAACAAACTTAATGATTTCTGCCTTGGTTTTTAGCTTCCAAACCCTAAACCAAAAATCATTTTTCCATTCTCTATATTTTTGAGTTACAATTTTCTTTTCAATTTTGTTACAATCAGTCCTCTATACTCTATGAAAAACAACATGAAAAAAAAAGGTTTATCAAATATTATGCAAATGAAAAACAATAGACAAAATTACCTGATTGTGCTCTATATATACATCTAAATAAACTGCATAGCAAGTCAAAATATAAAAGATTAATAAGTACCTTTGGTTTTTGATCAATTAGATCAATTACTCAACGCACCCTTTCGTTTTTCTCTATGATAGTTCTCTTTAAAAGAAGTTTAAATGATGATATTAGAAATTTGTTGAGATATGAACCGTGATTGATTCCAGACGAAAAGAAGAAAATATTTTTGATATCTTTTCAGCTAATTTGGAAGATTTTCTTACTTACAATCATTTCTCCGATTACCAATAAAGGTAAGTAATATCTTTTGTTTAATAAATTAATTTCTGATTTAACAAAATAAATAATTACATATTTATACCAATACAATTATAATATACATGGAAATATCTGGTTGTTTTCAAAATAATTGATTTATATAATATAACATAATCTAAATTTTAATTATAATCATATATTTACACCTATTATTTATCTCAAAATTTAATTAAATTAATTTATAGTTAATTTCGATTTTAATTATTTGTGTAAAGTTATATGTGGTCTAATTCAATTCTCATCCAATAAAATAATTCATTTTTCCACTCATTAGATATAATACTTTGTATCTAAATTGATCCTACAATATAGTATTTCGAAAAAATTTGAAAAAATGGATTAAATAAAAGCCCATAATTTATTGACCGGTCCTACTTTGTTCTACAATATTATTGAAAAAAATATTGCTATAATGAATTTCAATGTTGTCTCCTTATTTCGTTTTGAAATCAAATGTATTCTTATAGATTATAATAGGTTATATTTGGAAAATATAATATATCAGTTTCGGAAAAATAGTTAAACCAAAATTAGAATAGAATCATATATTCTCTTGTTAAGTAGTTATTTTTATGAAGTTAAATAAAATCATATATTCTCTAATTAAATAGATAATATCTACTTATATAGATATTTTTATTTGTTTATTATAATACTTGATTCAGGGAATGGGTAACAGAAAAACCCTATTTTTGGTCCTATATATATTCATAACACTTAGAAGATAAATTTCTAAGAACACAAAATGGATTGGATTTCTTTGCCTGATAGTATCCTTATTTCTATTATCTCTCATTGTGTCAGTTCATCTAAGTCGTCTTTCCTAAACCTCCAGTTAGTATGCATTAAAAATTATAGCATATGTGACAAACCTCAAGTGTATCGAGTTACTCTAATAGATGATCTCTTCCAACCTGCTTTTGATTCCCCTTAAATCTACTATAGAAGGTACCAACAACTACGGAACAATGGAAACCCTGAAGCATTGTATCGTTTGGGAATATTATGCTATTTCTTTGACAACCGTAAAGCCGAAGGATTAATATTGCTACATGAAGCTGCTCAAAGATTTCTTCCTCAGGCTATCTATCTATACGGAATCATTCTCATATGTCTTGGTGGTAGAGCAAAACAAGAAGGTTTTAAAATCCTTTCTAATTTGATCAAGCCTCTAATGTCTGAAACTTTAAAACAACTTGAGATATTACGCACAAGGATAGAGAAATATGTTATATGGCATGCACAAACGGTCTTGCTACAACTTAAAGCTAAATACTCCAAAGAAAAATGTTTTTGCAATGGTGAAACTTCTGATTTCTTGAATAACAATAATATATGGCATATGTATGGTGCTAATGCAGACATGAATACTAAGTCATTATGTAGCATCTGTGTATGAGATCATGAAGTTAATCTTTTTATACCTTCTATTCTTGGATTTTAGTAAAAGAATATTTAATGAATCAGATCATTTTTTTGGTTTTATTATTTTGGTTATATGAATTTATGACTATTATTGTTTAATTTTTATTTATCTTCTTATTATTATAATAAAACAAAATAATAATAGGTTGTAAATGATAATTTTCATGTCCAATTATATTTTAAAATTTGGTTACATGTTAAATTACAATTTTAATATTTATATTATAAATCCTAAAAATGTATGGTAGAAATAACCATAACTTTTCTTTATATCATCCGAATGTTTTGTATTGATTAATATCTACATTTGTTTATAAAAGAATAGTATACTTATTTGAAATATATTTTGTTGCTAAA
>OVBA01008230.1:0-12894 GCA_900406435.1 Lepidium aucheri
TCCGCACACTTTCTTGCAGTCAATAGAACGGATAATGCTCAAAGGTTAGCCAAGGTTTATATCAGAGAAATCGTTAGGTTGCATGGAGCACCCGCAAGTATCATCTCAGATAGAGATACTAAATATGTTTCAGCTTTTTGGAAAGCTCTTCAAACTAAGTTAGGGTCAAAGGTCCACATGAGTACAACTTATCACCCGCAAACAGATGGATAATCCGAAAGGACAATCCGAACACTCGAAGACTTGTTGCGGGTAAGTGTGTTGGATTGGGGAGGTAAGTGGGAGGAACACTTACCTTTGGCTGAATTTGCTTATAAAAATAGTTATCATGCTAGTATTGAAATGTCACCATATGAGGCATTGTATGGAAGGCCTTGCGGAACCCCATTATGTTGGACACAAGTGGGGGAGCGTAGTATCTATGGAAGAGACTTCATAGAGGACACAACTGAAAAGATCCGAGTGGTTAAGCTTAATATGAAAGCGGCTCAGGATAGACAAAAGAGTTATGCGGACAGGAGAAGGAAATCACTTGAATTTGAATTAGGTGACTTGGTTTACCTCAAGATCGTATCGTATAAAGGGAAAGAAAGAATTACGCGATCAGCTAAGTTGGCACCAAGGTATATGGGACCTTATAAAGTTCTGGAAAGGGTTGGAAAAGTTGCATATAAGATTGAGTTGCCCATAGAGTTGGAAACATTTCANTGTTCCATGTCTCGATGTTAAAGAAGTGTTTAGGAAGTGGGAAACAAGTTTTTGAGGGAATTCCAAGGAATTTGAGAGAGAACTTGATAATTGAAGGAAATCCAGTCCGAATCTTAGATAAGAAAATCAAAATGGATCGTAGGAAGAAAATCCGGATGGTACAAGTAGAATGGGACTGTGATGGGAAACTTGAGAACACTTGGGAACCGAAACTTAGAATGAGGGAAAGTTTTCCCAATTTGTTTGATACACAAGATGGTTGGACCATCCTTTGTTTAGATTCGAGGACAAATCCTATGTAGTGGGGGAGAATTGTAATACCCACACTCGGTAAATTTGCAAACGCACTAGGTGCGGTATGAGAATGCGGTACGAACGGACGAACCAAACAAGGCCATTTGGTATCGTCGATCTTAGGAAAGGCATTGGAGGCCTAAGGAATGATTAAGATCAAGCAAAACCATAGAAAATAGGTTAAGGAAAGAATTTAGGATAAGATTTGAGATTTTGGACCGAACCGGTCGGATCGGACAAGATTGGTCAGATCAGACAGCACGGTCGGTTCAGACAGGATTGGTCGGATCAGACAGCTTGGTCGGATTGGACAGGAATGGTCAGATCGGACAGCACGGTCTGATCAAATAGAAATGGTCGGAACGGATGGAACAGACTGCACGGTCAGATCGGACACGCGCGGTCGGATCTGACAGCAATGTCCGAATCGGATGAAATGATTGGATTGGAGAGCTTAGAACAGATCGGACACGATCAAACCGAGTTTGTACATGAATCTCCTAGGTTCGGACATATTGTGTTTGGTCTTGAGCAAGTTGGTTCGTGAAAGGCCTTGAATAGTCTAAAAGGCCAAAACAAAAATGGCTAATGTGTTATGGGCCAAGGATTGAGTTATGAGTCAAAAGGTGCTAAAAAGCTTGATTAGAAAGGGGCTTAAGCTCGGCCCAATTGGAAAGGGTTAGGGTTAAGGATTAGAGCATATAAATAGAATCCTTAAACTCTGTTTAGGTTAGAATCTGCAAAAATAAACTTAGAGATAAGAAAGAAAGAGTTCGAAAAGAGGCTAAGGGAATCGATCTTGTGGAACTAAGGAAAGAGGCTAAATTGTGTTGAAGGTTTTGCTTGGATAGGCAAATCGAAACCCATAGTGAAAAGAGAAACTCGAAAAAGTAAATTAAGACAAAGGTGAGTTCGTGACCGTGAGGTTAACCTAGAATATGTGTTTGGTAATAGGTTGAATGGAACCCTAGAATGATTAGGTTGAATGGTTAAATGTGAAAGGAAAGTTCATGTGATCGAAACCGTTTATGTGATATGAGAACTTGCGAGTTCGTTTATGAAAATAGAATCCGAGGATTCGGTGTGTGATTAGAACCTGAGGGTTCGTGTTTGTGAATAGAACCTGAGGGTTCGTAATTGAGAATCAGAACCTGAGGGCTTGTGATTGTGATTTAGAACCTGAGGGTTCGTGATGTGTTAAGAATGATGATTTGAATGAAAAGGTTACTTTGCTAATCCCGAAGTAACCCGGATAGTTAAGCTAATCGATAAGTTAACCCTAAAATTGTGATTGTTCTTTGGTTTATTTGATTTTTTATTGAATGCTTGTTCTGGTTATAGCCTAGTGGATGACCGAACCACTAAGCAAATTCGTTTGCTTATACAATCTGCGTGATTGTAGATAGTGAGTTAGCCAATGATCGAGAAAGTAGCTAGTAGAAGCGAGACCAAGGCGGAAGGGAGAAGAAGTGGATTTAGGGATGGAATTTGGAGGTTTTATTTATGTTATTTTATATTGAACATGATGCTAGAATCACTTTTAATTTTGTTAAGTTATCGTTTATATTTGCACTTTGACTTTAGTATTGAATAAGAATGAAACCAAATTTTATTATGACTGTTTGGGCTTGTCACATCTCATGAAATCGAATTTTGACTTAGTGAAATATGGAATTTGAAATGGTAAAGTGTAAGATCCGTCCAAGACCTTGCTAAAATGTATCGGAATATGAGTTTATAATTTTAGGGTGTTACAGTTCTACTATTGGAGGGGAAAAAAATTAAAATATAGTAAAATTCTTAAACTTTTACAAAATCATAATTTATATTAAAAAATGGTTAAGAATTTCTCGTGTGTTTCTTATGGTTGGAGGTGGTCTTACTTTTTTTTTTTTATACTCAGAATCTATTTGTCATGTCATATATATTTGAAATACAAATTATTTTTAATATTTATATTATCTTAGCAGAATTAATTATGGCCATATTATTTATCTCAAAATTATCTATTTGCAATGGAAAGAAAATAAACATCTAAATCTTGAAATACTGAATAAAAATCGAGTCAAAAAAATTCCTATGAAAATTGAACAAAATTTTTTGGCATCATTAACCAATACTAAATTTTTAAGGATAGATACAAAAAAAGGCAGCGATAGATACAATAATTTTTTATTCTGTTTCGTTTTCCTCATATTTTCGACGTTAACATATAGTCCAGTCATATACTAATATACCATACAAGTAATACAAATAAAGTTGTATTTCACGAGAACTGGAATTGTACTCACGATATAATATGAGATTTGATTGTTTTCACAATTTATATTGATATTTTGAATATTTTTTAATAGACTTAAAATCTGAACCAATATCAACCCTTAGAGGAATCTAATCTGAAGGGAATCCAATAAAATACTCCAATAAATTTTAAATCTATGTATTTGAAAAACCGAACCCATAGCGGAACCTAATTAAAAACTAAATTTTAATTTTTATATTAAATTATTTTTAATTTTGAATATTTATATAAAAATACCCAAACCCAAACTTGATCTATACCGTACCAAAGTATATCCAAAAAATAAAAATATCCGAGTATAATTAAATCAAAATAACCAAAATACTGAATTACATGAACCGAACATGATCCCGAAAAAAATATCAAAATGTGTCTAAAATCTATGTACCGAGAAAATCTAATCCATACCCAAACGGGAATTGAATCAATAACCGAATTTGTAATCAATATGTTTACATTAATTTTTTAAGAGATTTTTCTATTAAACTTTTATTAATTTTTAATTTTTGTTTAAAAATTTGTAACAAACCTATCTTAAACCTATTTTTAAGGGTTTTTATGAATTTTAAGTTAATTTTATCCTATAGTTTATAACATGGTTAAAATGAAAGTGTCTCTCGCTTCAATATATAAGAATAAGATTATATTCATGTTATAACACGTGATTTGATTGTTTTACTTGTTTAAATAATCTATGTTCATTTAGATTATTAGACATGTGTTGATGTATTGAAATATTATTTTCAAAATGTTAGTTTAGAGGCTCGAACTCAAACCAAAATCGATCCAAATTAGAGAAATTGAACTCAACATAGTACTCAAATGAGTCATAAATCTATGTACCCAAGACACCGAACCCTAACTCGAACCCAAACCGGAACCAAATCAAAAACTAAATTTTAATTTTTTATAGTTTTTCAATTAATTTTTCATTAATTTGAATTTTTATATAAATATACCCAAACTCAAGCTCAATCTATACCAAACCAAACTATATCCGAGAAATAAAAATACCCAAATAAATCTTAAATAAAAAACTCAAAATATTGAATTAAAGGAATCAAACCCGACAAATACCATAATATAGTCCAACATCTATGTAACCGGAAAATTGAATCCTAATATGAACTGAAACCAAATCAAGAACCGAATTTGTATCTGATAAATTTTTATTATTAATTTTAGTTTTTTTTCTGATTTTTTTCTATTAAAATTTTGTTACTTTGATTTTTTTTATAAAAGTTTATAACAAAAATCACCTTATGCCTAATTTTTAGGATTATTATAAATTATATGTTAATTTTATCCTATAAATTATAGTACGGTCAATATAAAATATACAATTTATTTAGCACTTTAGGTTTTTTTTTATAAGTCACGTAAGAGAATCTTGTTGGTGTTTTGTCCTTATCCTATTAACCGGAACAAAATATATATACATACAGTAAGTTTATTATTTACTCAACATTATGACTACAACTACCCAAAAACAATTATTTCGATTTCAAATTTTAATAACAAATAAAATACAGAGGGGATGACGGAGAAGAAAAATGACACAAATAATCAAAAACTCGGGCAAATGTTGAAAAGGTAAATAAGATTTTTGCATTTTATAGGAAACTCTTTTTTTTTTTTGTGTGTGTGTTGTAATTTTGAAGTAAACAAAAAAAATTATTTAATGAAATACAAAAATATCAGTAGGCTCTTCACTAGTCACCAAGTCTCATCGTTCCTCTATATAAACAATTCTCTCCTTCCTTCATTTTATATTCTTTTTCACTATTTTTCTTCTCAATTCCCCGATTTGATTCAACAGATCTCAGTTTCAATGGCTTCCAACAGTGACAAAGGACTGATCGTTAGCTTCGGCGAGATGCTAATCGATTTTGTTCCCACCGAATCCGGTGTTTCCCTCGCCGAAGCTCCTGGATTTCTCAAAGCTCCAGGCGGTGCTCCTGCTAACGTCGCCATCGCTGTTTCACGACTCGGTGGACGCTCTGCCTTCGTTGGTAAACTTGGAGATGATGAGTTTGGTCATATGCTCGCTGGGATTCTTAGGAAAAACGGCGTCGCTGATCAGGGGATTAACTTCGATACAGGAGCTAGAACTGCTCTTGCTTTCGTGACGTTACGTGCTGATGGAGATCGCGAGTTTATGTTTTACCGTAATCCAAGTGCTGATATGCTTCTCCGTCCTGATGAACTCAACCTCGACCTCATCAGATCCGTACGTATAATCGATTATATCCCTTCTCTTTTTTCATTCCATATCTTTACGATTTTCGAGATTAGATCAATCCTGTTTTAACCAGATCTTCACGAGATCTATAGATTTATAGTATGATTTTTTGTATATAATTTGAATTATTGGGAGACGAAACGTGGAACCAAAATTTGATTTGGAATTCTCATCGTGTGGTATTGAGATTCGCGCTATTGAATTTAGAAACGTAGAAGATGATCTTACTGCCGGTGACTTTTCTCACGATCCATGACAATTTTTTCGCGGGCGTTCTTAGATCCACGTGATATCACGTGATTTGCCCAATTTCTTGGTGTTTTTTTTTTTCACCCAAAGCAACTAAAAACAAAAGCTTTACTTTTAAAAGCAGAGTAATGTCGTGTATGAGTAGTTAACATCAGTATGTAGGTCAATTGAGTAGATTTGCAGTGAGGTAAATCTATGTTCCAAATTGAAATTATCCAAGTCTTTACTCTTGAGTATTTTCCGGTTCACTAATTTGCAGTGATAAAAGGTGAATATGCACATAAACGTGTAAAGTCGAGTTATTATAGCAATGGTGTGAAATGATGTCAGGTTGAATTTTTGTGTGTAAATTTGGTAAAAATATTACTTTACAGCTAATCTCAATAGCGAGCATCTTTTGTTTTTTCTATAGTTTTGATAATGATTGACCCCCATCTGGGTCCCTTGATTATTATTATTCCTTATGATTCAAGTTGTGATCTTTGTGAGTTTTGGGTACTAAAACTGTTTAAGGTTTTTGACATTTCTGTGACCAATGTAATGTATTTTCTGCAGGCAAAAGTGTTTCACTATGGATCAATAAGCTTAATAGTGGAGCCATGTAGATCAGCTCACTTGAAAGCCATGGAAGTAGCGAAAGAAGCAGGAGCTCTTCTTTCCTATGACCCGAACCTCAGGGAACCTCTGTGGCCATCAAAGGAAGAAGCCAAGACTCAGATCATGAGCATCTGGGACAAAGCTGAGATCATCAAGGTGAGTGACGTTGAGCTTGAGTTTCTAACTGGAAGCAACAAGATCGATGATGAGACCGCATTGTCCTTGTGGCATCCCAACTTGAAGCTATTGCTTGTTACTCTCGGTGAAAAGGGCTGTCGGTATTACACCAAGGTAAACACCCTTCTTTATGTGCATTGCATTGGACATCATCTACATGATTGTCTCTTGGTTATGTCTTTGTATGTTGTGTTCATTAGGAGATATGAGAAGACAAACAAATGAGCTATATAATATTATATCTGAATTGCTTTATGTTATCATGTTTTTGAATAGGATTCGACAAAGTTATTTTTTTAAATAACAATTTAGAACAAGGATTTCAACACTTGTGCAGGAATCATTTCTGCTACTTGATTAAATTTTAGTGGGTATTTAGTAGGTTTGGTAGATCTCACCAACTGCAGAATAAAAAATTTGAATTTCACCCCGTGGACCCTCCAAAATATTAATACTACTTTCACCAATCAAGGGTCGCACAAGTCGTGATCTTTAAGGTTTTTATTTTCTTTTTGCAAACATTGCATATATTCTTCTTGTCTAGAAAGGAAGTTAATTTTGTTAGTTTCATTCGCCAAATCACATGATCATGAAAGCGACTTGTTCTTTTACTTATTTACGTGAATAACTTTGTTACTTGCACTAATATGGGTATCTGTTCTTATACACTTACCAAACTCTGTAGAATTTTAAAGGATCCGTGGACCCTTTCCATGTGAACGCTGTGGATACAACCGGAGCTGGAGATTCTTTTGTTGGTGCTCTTCTGAACCAGATCGTTGATGATCAATCTGTTCTCGAGGTATAACATTCAAAAGAAGCATCCAATTAGTCAATGTGCATCATTGGATGAATGCTTCTTTAGCTTCAAGATGATACATATAGGTTGTAAATTCAATATCCATTGAAGTCTTGTGTTTATTTTTACAGGACGAAGAGAGATTGAGGAAAGTGCTGAGATTTGCAAACGCTTGTGGAGCAATCACCACGACCAAAAAAGGAGCCATCCCAGCTCTTCCCTCAGATGCTGAAGTTCGCAGCTTTCTCGAAGGGAAATAGATAAAAGCTTTTCCCAAGTAATCTGTTTTCGAGGCTTTCTTCTTTTGTATTCTTATCTTCCGGTGGTTGAAGTCTGAGGAGAGCAACAAATTGAGCATTCCGCTCTGTTTTTGTTTCTTTTCTTCAAATGTAATGATTTACAAAAACTAATGTTGCAATTTAAGGCATCACTTGCTAATAAAATGATAGTTTTTTCCAAGTTTGAACTTAACACCTTTCAGTTACAAACTATACTGATGCTTACAGATAATTCCCTATATATCAGACTGTTCTTTCGTTTGA
Source organism: Lepidium aucheri (assembly GCA_900406435.1). Lineage (NCBI taxonomy): Eukaryota > Viridiplantae > Streptophyta > Magnoliopsida > Brassicales > Brassicaceae > Lepidium > Lepidium aucheri. The sequence goes on from OVBA01008230.1 coordinate 7,911, forward strand.
AACAATTGGTTATACCGTACCGATGAAGCCTGGTTAACTCCTAGAAACAGAGAAGCTGAGTAGAGAGCTCCCATCATTACAGTGACCAAATCTTGTGTGGATGTCTTCTTGGAACCAATATCCCAAAAAACTGTGCCTAGTATAAGTGTAGCCTTTTGGTAGTGAAGACCAATCTCATGAGAATGTATTCTGGACTTCTACAGTAGACAAGGTTCTGTTTCCAGAGGCAGAGTAGTAATTGAGATGGCTTGTTTTGTGAATATCTTGAACTAAAGTTTATTGGCTCTGAGCCTTCTGGAGGAACACTGAGTTGCTTAATGTTTGCTTCCACTTCTCTGTATAGATAACACAGTGTGGTTTAGTTTTAAGTTTCTGATAGTGAACGTTAAAATAAGTTGGAAAAGAAGGTAGCTAAATGAGTTGTGTGATATTTACCTAAACTGCTCAGATTAGTATACATATCTGCAAAGTCGATGCTATTTTTACTCCAAAGCCGGCTTAGTTACTTCAAGGTGGATACAATCCAGCAACTTGGATGCTCGAAGTAACTATCACCGCCTTAGTTACTTCAAGCATCCAAATTGCTGGAGTGTATCCACTTGAGATTGCAGGTACTCCGTTAATCCCTTGTAGAGAGGTTTAGGGTTTGTCACATTTTACTTGGAATACAAGCATATAAATGCCAAGATCAAAGTAGAAGAAGACAAAGCCAAGACAAGTACCTGAAAGTAGTCTATTAAAACCTGTGAGTGTTCACCTAATTTCTCACCACATATAACATGTCTCCTCGTTTCATAAGCAGCTGTAACTTTAAGGTTTAGCGAGAAGTACACACGTTAAAATCATTCATTGATAACAACAATTCATAAGAGAGCTTGTAATACAAGCAAAATTTATAGCAAACCTCGTCAAAGGCCTCAAAAATGTCATTGCTGGGTTGATGAATGGTGCAAACCACTATACTTCCAGTGTCAACAGAGTTCCTAACAGTTCTCATCTCAATCGCAGCTGCTGTCGGATGTTGGAAATCATTGATGGATTTGCTACTAACTAAACCGCAATTGTTAGACGTTTCCTCTGCTCTGTAGAAAGTCCGGTTGTATAAGGCAAACTAACTATCACATATTTCAGAGTATCAAGCTCTACAAGTCTCATTGATTCTTCCACAAGTCCCTAACAAACACAAAAATATACTCTCATTGGAACATATCCAAATCGGAATCCAATTCAGTAGAACTTATTCACACTATCCAAATCGAAATCCAATCCAGAAACATTGTTTATGGATGAAACATCTACTGGACTTCCACGACTTTCCATATTGTGAAATGCATAAGAAACTTCATCCATTTAATGGACGCCACTGTTCTTATGGCACTTCTTCAGGCTGCACCAGAAACATTTGATCTGTTTGATGATTTAATTCTTCTATCAGAAGGTTACTGGCGCAGGCTGAAGAAGTGCCATAAGAAGAACAGTTTAGTCCATCAAATAAAGGAAGTTTCTGATACATCAAGACCATATGTTAGAGTTGTCTATAAAGAAAACAATGTCCACTAAACTGATAAATCATTTAAACAAAATTAACCACACCAAGTTAGGAGCTATATGATTGTTCATTGCCTTATAAAAGCGTCAATTTCAGAAGAAGAACGTACAACCCTTCTCTTTCTCTTATCGAGTTAGATCTTTCATGAAACCTACGATTATATAACATCAATATAAGAACTATATGAGAATATAGTAAATGGTCACACCAAATGAAAAAGCTGCAAATTCTTCACATGCATCAGTAAAATGGATTAGTTAAATTCATCCCAAATTTTAAAAATTCGAGATGCATTTCAAGAAAGCAACCAGATGACTGACATATAATCTTAAGAAATTTAAAATATTAAAATAACAGAGAATCGATGTCGTCTTCTCGTCTTCGTTGCTTCTTCCCTCTGTTTAGAGTTTCCTAGCTCATTGCATGTTTCTACATTTACTTTGTTACTCAATATATTTGTTGAAATCACAATTAAGTTGTCTTAAATAGGCTCTTGTTAGCAACAAGTGTCACGTATACATATTGTATTGATTTGATGCTTTAGGAGTCATGTAAAGTGGATGACTGAGCTATAAATTTAGTTTTTAGCTAAACTTTGTTTTACAGCATAAAAGTGTGGCTTATGCAAAAGAAAGTAGCATAAAGAAAGATAGGTTTCATGTTATATTTGTGGCTTACAGGTATTTGTAATTTGTTGCTCTTTGTTAGAGGTAAGAAGCATACCATGTATACTGATGCATACAAATAAAGACATAATACTGGTTCGGGTCAGATCATGGAGGAAGCAAAGCAAATACGATAGATGAGCACCTATAGATACATCATACCTACAGATGTGAATCAAGTGGCTTCTAGATACATATGTCACATGATATGTGAATTTAGTTCTATACATAGCTCTGCTACTTTCATCCCTCTAGCTTAGCCTAGGTCAGGGACAAGGAAATGCTCTTCATCATCATCATCATAACAAATCTCAAGCCTTGGCTTCTTGTTCGAAACATTAGACTTCATGTGTCTGTTGTAGGAGTGAACATGAGCCAAATGAGAAACCGAAAGCTCAGGAACTTGAGCTGCTGGTAAAGCCTCTTGATCAGGCTGGTCACCAAAGAAACCCATCTCTGCAATCCAATCCAGCTCTCCCAGATCAAGCTGCTCTTTCTATTTAAGTACAAAAATACATGTCAGAACAAACTACAAACCATAACTAACATCAACATTGATTAAAGACATCAATTTGGTAAACCACTTCTCACCTTATTACTGCACTCGAGATCAGAGTAGCGAAAGAAGTCATCGGTAGCCCACAAAGGTGATGAGGCAGGGGGTTGCTGAGTTGGAGGTTTAGAGAGAACCTGCTTAGCGTGCTGCTGATTAGATGGGTCGAAGTGATTCTTCTCAACTTCTTGACTGCAGCTAGTGGAACTCAGAGCGACTCGAATTCCTGTAGCTAAGAACCTCTGGTGATTAGCAGAACGAGTGTTTGGCGCATGTGTGGCCTCGTCACAGTCTCTGCAGAGAAGAGCTCTATCCTCCACACAGAATATGAAAGCTGCCTTCTCCTGCAAGTCAACAATAATGAACACAAGCAACCTTGAGCACGTGTTTCTTGAGATCGTTTTATGAACATCTACCAAAACTGAATCTGAAAATCCAACCTTTGCAAACTAAAACATCCAAAAACTAACAAAACTTCTTGAGATCCAACTATTCAGATCTAACTATCCAATCTTCGTTTACGAATAGATACAAACATAAGACACATCTCGGTCGTTACTCCTAAAGAATCTGCTGAGAACAGCTCAAACACAACAGAGAAACACCCAAAGAAATCGAAGAGGAGATGTTCTTACAAGGCAGATGTCGCAGGGAGGGAATTTAGTTGAGAGAGAGTTAAGAAAAAGGCGTTGGTGTTTGCTAGCTAGCTTATTAGCAGCGTGAACCTCAACGTCACATTTAGCGCAAAGAGCAGCTTCATCGGCACAACATATAAGCGTCGCCGGAGCTTTCTCACACACATCACATCGAATCTTCATCTTTTACTACAACACAACTTTCTGAAAAGTGAGAATCTGAATATCAAAGGAACTACAAAAGATTGAACCTTGAGAGAGAGACAGAGAGAAAAAGAAAACACAATTTAAGTTTGTAATCGAGTTGAGGAGTGATTGGTGAAGTAGAAGATAAGGAGGTTTTATGAGATTCTGCAAATCAAAAGAAACCACATCCTAGCTTCTTCTTATTACATACAGCAATGCTGGCTTGTATGGTCCACTCTTCTTTTTCTTCTGCGGCTCTCCTTCTTTCTCTTTTTCTGTCTCTTTCATTTATATTTCCAATATTAATATTATGACTTCATTTCTCGATATTATTCTTGTTTGTTATTATTATACTACTGTAGTTCATTTATAGTATATAATTGTCTTGCTTTTGGACCATTTTACACTACTATATTAGCTTTTATCGCCTATTCATAAATATAGATGCCACAAAAACATAACTCATATTATATCCACATATTTGAAAATATTTTCTTTTCATATAATCTTATATTATTATATAACGCGTAGTGAGTAGATATTTCGAAAATGTAATACTCCAATTAAAAGGATTTTATATTCTTAAAGGAAATCGAAAAGACAATTAATGTTTCTTCCTGTGTCTGTCCACACGGCAGCCGTAAATTCTAACAACAAATAATAGTCGGCTGATATTTTTTGCGGTCTGAAATTAAACGTTGCATATAGGTAAAAGAGTCAGTGTAAAGACAAATATAATTTCGTTAGAAAGGGTTGGTATTTGACTAATCTTGTGGCTCCCCTTCTTTCCTTTTAGTATGCAATAAATTTAGCATTTAATTGTGGGAAAATGACTTCGATATATATATATATATATATATACACCCAAAAATAAATGGTAAACAAATACCATAATTCACAAGTGGATTTGTTGTATCGTTACGCAATTGTTATAGATTATAACCAATTAACAAATTTTGAACGTGATTAGTTTTTGAGAAATTATAATAACTACTAGATGATGTCCCGTGCTATGTACAAGTTACGTAATATTTATTTGTTTTATTTATTTTTTATGGTCTGATTTGTATGTGTAAATTTATTAATTACTTAATTATATATTGATATATTAAAATTAAATTTATAGTGATCACCAATATCTGTTGTACACGAAATATATTTTTTATTTCTGTTTACTTAAGTTTTGATGCATTACAATTTTACATATAAATTTTTTTGACTTGTGTTATTTACGTTTTGACTCATGTTCATTTATGTTTTAGACTTGTTTATAACTTAATTTTTAGACCCGTATTTATTTAAGGATTTGACCCTGTATTTATTTAAGTTTTAAGATATGTTTAATTTTTGTTGTGTTATACATTATCGATTGAACACATATTTTTATTTATTAATA
>OVBA01008231.1:0-12888 GCA_900406435.1 Lepidium aucheri
TGAATGGCTTTCCCTGAAAAGGTGATCCTTGAGGCAATGTAGGTGCTGGAAGAGTAACATCCTGAGGATTCTCGACGTTAGTGCTCCTGTACGAAAGGTAGTTTGGGTTTTGTTCCCTGTTCTGCCAGTTAACATAATCGACCTCCTTTTGGTCTTCAGAACCAACCGAATCATCCTGAACCTGAGCCACTTCTCTGTAGTCTTCAACTTGATTCACACTCCTCTGATTACCCTGATTTGCTCGGATCAGAATATCCAACTTCTCAACAATGTCATCCATCCTCTGAATCTCGACATTGTTCACCTTCCTAGTTCAATCATATTCTAGACAATGACTACCAGAACTTGCAGCCAAGTTATCAATCAGAGTGAAGGCTTCATCCCTAGTGTTAGTCATAAAGTCTCCATTTTTGGCAGCATTTAGTGAATTCTTGTACTCCCATTCGATTCCACTATAGAAAGTGTTGAGAAGTTACTCATCCGAGTACCATGGTTTGGACAATCTCGCTGATAATCCTTGAAATGTTCCCATGCTTAATTCGAGATTCCCCAGATTGTTGCTGAAATGATGAAATCTTGCTCGTGAGAGCCGCAGTCTTGGACTTAGTGTAGAACTGATCAAGAAACGCTGCTCAAACCTGAGCCCATGTGGTGAGTGATCCTGGAGGTAATGAACACAACCACCTAGAAGCTCTGTCTGAGAGTGAATGATGGAAAAGCTTACACTTCACATAATCAGCAGGTACACCACTAGAGCTTGTGGTGCCACATATATCTTCAAAATTCTCTATGTGATCCATAGGATTCTCGCCTGGAAGTCCATTGAAGACATACTGCTTAACCAACCCAGTAAGCTGAGGTTTAATCTTATAATCATTCCTCTCAATTGCAGTAGGTCAAATAGCTGAGCGATTCTGATAGTGGGTGTGTGGAATGTCCATGTCACCTATCGCTCTGCGTTGAGCAGGCTCTCGTGCTCTCCTAATCTCAGCCAACTCTCTCTGCAATTGTTGTACCACTGTGGCCATCTCCTATGGATTATATGCTTGATTCTCTGGAGGATTCATATTCCTAGCTTTTCTGTTTTCTCTTTCAACTCTCGCAAGCTCTTGATTATCCAAGTTGAGTAGATTTTCAGAACCTTGACTTCTGGTCATACACCTGAAAAGAGACAAAAACGAACAAAAAGAAAATCGTAAGTAACGATATAGACTTGAAAATATAAATAGAAAATCAAAAGGTAACTAGTGGTTCCCCAGCAGCGGCGCCAAAAACTTGATACAACCAGTTTTAACCCTATATCCTACTGCAAGTGCACAACAAACGTAATAGTACTTAGGGGTCGAATTCCTCAGAGAACCAAATCACACTCTTAACTTCTATCAAATTGCAAGCTATATCAATCAAAATAATAACAACTTAACGTGGATGCAATCAAATAACTAAAGCAATTGGATATTGGGTATTCATTCAAGAGTTAGAACTCTTGTCAGGGAAACTATTTAGGAACTAATCTGATCATATTCTCGGCTTGAATATAAATAAAGATAAACCAACTCTCGTTGGTTTCAGATTACAAGTAGGCTTTATCGTTTAGGTTCAATTACCCACAATCCAACCTAGCATCAACTCTCGTTGGTAGCGAAGGCATTGCTCTTCTAATCTAGTTCTGGTCCTTAACAAACTTCTGGAAAGTTAACAACCTAAAATCATTGACTAGGTGATCAAGCTAATCTATGCATTACACTCAAGTATTAGAAGGAGAATCTTCTATTCATCAATCCTATTTTTTCCCTAACAGTTGAATTCTAGAACCTTAGAATCCCTAAATCCGATCTAAGATCTACTCAGACATAGAACAATGAACCAAGCAAATCATGATGAACTGAAACTGAAATTGCATTAAGAAATAGTAATAGGATTCAGAAATTCTTCTCAAGTGTGAAGAGATCTTCTTCCTAGCTTACAAACTCTCAAACTTCTGTAAAAATTGTTCTTCAAAAGCTCAAAGACGACTCCAAAAATAAAATAGGAAAACAGTATTTATAGGTTTCAAAACAAGAGCTAAAAATTATGAAATTAGGTTTCTTCAAAGGGCATCTATTGATCGATCCTTGTGGTGATCGATCGATCTTTGGATATTGAGTCGATCTCTCAGAATCCAAGTCGTTCTTCAGATCGTGCACATATTCCCTGTTAAAGCACTGATCAATCAATCTTTGTGTTAACCGATCGATCCTTCCTCTTGTGGAGAATACCAGAAAATGCTTCAAACTTCTCCACAGTTCACCTTCAAGCATGATTCCAACTCCGAATATTTTTGACCTGAAATTTCAATAAAACAAAGACAAATTCCCCAAATATAACCATAATAAAGAGCTCAAAACCAAAAAAATATGAGGAACATCAGCTGTCACGGCTTCAGACATCTTAGGTCATCCTTTGGTTAGGTGAGGACCTTTTTTGCTGGTGTGTTTATTTTACTTTTCTCAAGTTTGTTGTTTTGATTGCCTATAGTTGGGTAACAATATCCTTCCTTAGAGTCTCGGGGTTATTTTTGTGTTTAATCTAGACTTGGTTAGATTAGTTATTTCCAGATCGTTTAATTAGTTGCTTTGTTACCTTGGGTTTTGTTGTGTCTGTCCGGTTCATCTTTGGTAGTGATTGCGGTATAGTTCTTGGTTTGTTTGGCTTCTTTAGCAACTATGGCTGGTTAATATTCCGAAAACAAAATTTGTGGTTATGTATTCGGTTTTCAGCCTGAAATCACTCTAGAGTTTTGCTTCTGGTTCAAGCTCCAACCTTGTGTCAGTTTGTTAGTTTCGATTTTGGCCTTTTCGTCTTTAATACTCGATGTAGCGCGCTTCCAGATCTTCTACTTCCATTCGCTTCTTTTGCCTTTGGTGATTCCCCACCATTGTGTCCCTTAACAGGGACTTCAGATCTACCAGAGTAATTCTTCTAAGCTTGCACATACTCACCATGGAGGTTTTGACATTAGCTAAAGTTCAAGATCATTTAATTGTATTCTTGACGGTTTGGAGTTTCTTGGAGATGGAGATCGGCAATGTAAAATTACAATTTGCATAGTTTCTAGGTGTCTGATGTCGACGGCGACCCTCCTAAAAGTAGAGATTCAACAGCTGAGCTAAGCATTCAGCACAAGTAGGACGTGAAGCGTACGGTGTGAAATGACCCGTCCCAGATTTTTATAATCGAGAGGTTCGCCTCACCCAGACCAAACTCAGTTTCCATTAAGTCTAGTCTGTTTTAAGCCTTTACTTGTTCATTTCTACTTAGTTAAATTCCGAGATTCATTTGTACTTAGTTAAATTCTGAGATTCACCAGAGTTTAAGTTGCGAGAATGATTAGTGATTTAGTAAGGGAAAACAGATCTTTATTAATTCAATATACGAGTTTCCATACAACAATCTGTTTGAACAATAGGCTATTACAGTCGTTAGGATCCCTATCTACCCGAATTCCCATCCATTCATCCGTCCTTGATCCTTCAGCCTTGTTGTCCATACTCATCCCTCCAATTAGTTCTGTCAATTCCTGAAATTTGGGGTGAGGGGTAAGTATATATAATACTTAGTGAGTACGGAAAATGCACCCCCAACCCAATGCATGCTTATGCATGAATGATCCACCAACATTCCGTCTGGATTTTGCCATTTCTGAGCTTGTCCATACACTTTCGGTGATGTATCGTGAATCAAGTTGGTGTCGACCAAAATCACTTGGATCCGAACAGCCGAGATGTCCACCATGCCACTGATGGCCTTTAGGATCATTTGTTACTCGACAAAGAAAGGCGAGACTCGGTTACATACAACTTATGCAACAATCAAGTTTTTTATCGTTTAAGTAGAAAAGACAAAAGAGAAATCAAGATTGTATAGATCAATCTAGCGAGCTTGACTAAGCCAAAGGTCATGGTCACGCACTCACCTTTAAGGTCGTGTCCTTTTTGGCCGAGTTCAAGCCCATTGCATCCTTCATCACCACATCATCGCCATCCGCCATTGTTCCCAATCAATCTTCTGACTGATTCCTTTATCACACTTCTCTTGCCCTTTTCACTTTTGTTTACGACTTTGTGTTTGATTTGTGTGTGTTGTGGTGATCGAGACTGAATGAGGAACAAGGCAATGGCGTGCTCCTTATATTGAGCATGTATGGGTGTGTCTATCCGCGGAAAGGTGCCTTTTGGGCAAACCGACCACTTCTTTGGCGAACACGTGTGTCCTTTCATGAAGGCATCCGTTCGATTTTGTTACCAAATGATGCTTTAGGTTTTCCTCCAACCGTCTCACCTGTTCCTTTGATCTGACGGGTCCGTGGGTCGGACCAACCACCCGACCATCGCCAAAAGCTGTCCAGCTAGTGGAGTGGTTAGTCAGCTGGCCCACCTGGACTGTCACTTGGTTGAGCTGATCTAGCTACCAATTAGTCCATCTAGCTTGTTTTGAGCTAACCGAGCTTCACCTTTGCTCTTCCTAGATAATTCCTAGCTAACTTGGGCTGGTTTTCGACCCTTAGACCATTTTCCTCAATTTTGCTCAATATTTACAAACCAAAGCAGGTTCGCGGATGTTACAAGTTCTCCCCCCCCCCCCCCCCCCCCCCCCCCGCNAGAAGGGATTCGTCCTTGAATATGGACTATCTGTTTCACCAACTCCTTTTCTTTGTGCCATTCAGGAAACTCAAATCTCCTTCTATTTTCTGTTTCCCATGTTGTTTCCTTCGATCCATTCCATTCCCAAATAACCTAGACCATGAAAATACTCATTTGCCAGGTTTTCTTTGCCACTGGATCAATGATCTGAATCGGCTTAGCTTCCACAGTTAAGTTTTTCTTTAGTTCCTTTGGGGGTTTGGCCAAGATCAAACTTTGATCAGCTAAACACTTACGTTGTTGAGAAACATGGAACACGTTGTGGAAGGTACTCATTTCGGGCGGTAGTTCTAATTTATAAGCAACCGCACCAATTCTTTCTATTATTTGAAACGGACCAATGTACCTTATACTTAGCTTTTCGTTCTTTGAGATCCTTCCTCGACCCTTGAACGTAATGACCTTCAAGTATACTCTTTCACCCACTTCATATATTATATGTACCCTCCGCTTATCAGCATAAAAATTTTGCCTATCTTGGGCTTCCTTCATTTTTGACCGTAAGAACTTAATCTTTTTCGTGGTCTCGTTTACAATAACTGGTCCAATCATACTACACTCCCCCACTTGGGTCCAGCATAATGGTGTGCGGCATGGTCATCCATACAGGGCTTCGTATGGTGACATACCAATCATAGCTTGGTAACTGTTATTGTATGAAAACTCGACCAATAGAAGATGTGATTCCCATGATCCGCCCCAATCCAGTGCACATGCATGCAACATGTCTTCTAGGGTTTGGATCGTTCTTTCAAATTGTCCGTCCGTTTGCGGGTGATAGGTTGTACTCATTTTCACCCTTGTTCCTAAGATGTTTTGAAAAGCCCTCTAGAACCAGGAAATGAATCCTGAGTTGCGGTCTGATACTATGCTAGCGGGAACTCCATGCAATCAGACTATTTCATTAACATACCTTTTAGCAATTGCCTCGGCTCCATATGTGTCCTTGATTACATTGAAGTGTGCCACCTTTGTCAATCTATCCACGACGTCCCATATTGCATTACGTTTGGACTTGGTGTTTGGTAAACCAGTCCAAAGTCCATCATTATATGATCCCATTTCCATTTGGGTATAGAAAGACTTTGTAGTTGGCCACTTAGGACTTGGTGCTCCGCCTTTACCAACTAGCAGGTCAGGCACTTACTTATCCATCTGGCTACATCCTTCTTCATCATGATCCAATGGTAATACCTTTTCAAATCGCGGTACATACTGTTCATGACTAGATGGATCAAGAATCTAGACTGATGTGCCTCTCGTAGTATTTCTTCCCTTAACTCTTTGATATTCGGAACACTTACCTGGCCATTTACCATGATAATTCTATTGGTAGCTCTTTGATATTCGGTCTTATCATTCAGCGCCACCTTGTTTAGGTTCTCATCTTTTTCTTGTGCTATCTTGATATGAGTCAATAGGTCCGCTTGGTCTATTGCTTTCGAACCCAATGGTTCCATGTCAGCAGTTATTGTATCAAGATGCAATGCCCTGATCATATTAACCATTACTTCGGGTTCCCTTTCGGATGCAACATCGGATCGCCATCTACTCAAAGCGTCTGCTACTTGGTTTGCTTTTCACGGATGATAAGTAATGTCTAGGTCATAGTCTGTAACCAGCTGCATCCATCTCCTTTGCCTAAGATTCAGTTCGGGTTGTGTGAAGATGTACTTATGACTTTTGTGATCGGTGAAAATCTGGACTTTCACACCATATAAGTATGACCTCCAAATTTTCAATGCGAACACCACTGCAACCATCTCGGAGTCATGCTGAGGTAGTTAACTTTGTGCTTCCGCAATTGCCTTGAGGCATAAGCGATTACACAACTTTTTGTGTCAACACACATCCCAATCCCGTCTTGGACGTTCGGTATAAACCACATAGGGTTCATCCATTTTAGGAAAGGTTAGGACATGTGCACTTGTTAGCATTACCTTCAACCGTTGGAAACACCTTTTGCATGCATCCGACCATTCGAAAATTGTGTCTTTGCCGGTTATCCGAGTCATGGGTTGGGCCACACTTGCGAATTCTTTCATGAACTTCCGATAGTATTCAGCCAATCTCAAGAAACTTTGGATTTCGGTTGCACTCGTTGGCTGTAGCCACTCTTTTATCGCATTTACCTTATCTGGATCTACGGACACTCCTTGTTCAGACATGATGTGTCCTAGAAAGCCAACACTCTTTTGTCAAAAACTGCAATTGCTTAGCTTGGCAAAGACTTTCCATTGTCGGAGCCGTTCTAAGACTGCCTTAAGATGACATTCATGCATTTCCTGGTCTTTTGAATAGACAAGTATATCATCGATGTAGATGATAACAAACCCATCCAAACAGTCCCGAAACACATTATTCATCATTTTCATAAAGGCTGCAGGGGAATTGGTTAGTCCAAAAGGCATCACAAAAAATTTGTAGTGACCATACCTAGTCCAAAAGGCTATCTTCTGAACATCCGTTGGCGCTATCAGAATCTGATAATAGCCCGAGGCCAAGTCAATCTTTGAAAACCACTTTGCGCTCCTATGTTGATCCAATAGCTCGTCTATCTGTATCAATAGGTACTTATTCTTTATCGTAACCCTATTTGGCCCACGGTAGTCTATGCAAAGTCTTTGGCTTCTGTCCTTTTTCTTTACAAACAAGATCGGCACTCCCCAAGGAGAACTACTCGGCCGTAAAAACCAATTTTCAAGCAACTCCTCCAATTGTTTCTTCAACTCGGCCATCTCGGCCAGAGCCTTTCGATAGAAAGCTTTAGAGATTGGAGTTATGTCGGGTTCAAGTTCTATGGTGAACAGATCAGCCTGATCTAGTGGTATGCCCTTCACGTTTCAAACACGTCCTGAAACACCCTTACAACTGGAATGTCTTTCAATCCCATATTTTACCTGACTTCAGTCGATGTGAATGTGGCTAAATATACTTCACAACCATTCTCCAGCATCCATTATACTTAGATTGCTGAAATTACAAGGCTTCCAAGAGTTGAACAAATTCCTCGGAATTCCAACTTTCCTTCCTTTCTTTCAAACCACACTCTAACGGTGACAGTCAGGGCGAACCCTGTGTTTTCCTAACCAATCCATACCCAAGATCACATCGTGATTCTCTAGGTCGATTGTGACTAGGTCGACACTCATTACCATGTCCTTAATCATTACGTTAATGTTGTAATACATCTCGTAAGATCGTATTACTTGGCCACCCGCTGCTTTTACTATTCTGCATCCATTTTCCGGTTCCTTTTGGAACCATCCCTTACCCATCTTCTTAGTACTCATGAAGCTATGTGAAGCCCCCGATTCAAAGAGTATGTGGGTCATGACATCACCTACATTCAAGGTCCCTACACATCCGTTCTAGAATTCTAAGTACCTATATGTTTATGCATGCCATGCTTTTCCCAAGACATTTAGTAAAGGGAAGATGATTTACCAGTGATTGTATTGAAGTTACCGACTGTGTCTACTTCCTTTGATAATTCGTAAACTCGCAGCACTCCAATAGGTCTCTTGGCTGCTGGAGCCAGATCATTCCCTCTGCGGTTCATCCTTTGTTCGATTTGGTTTTCCATGGTTAGTCTTGGGCATTCACTCTTAAAGTGTCCTGACATCCTGCAGTTATACCAAATCCTGGCCACACTCCCAACTGTCCTATTACCATGATTAGTCTTTGGGTAGTTTTGGGTCCCGTGTTCCTTGCTTCCACATTGAGTGCATGTGCCAAGTGTCTTCAAGCACTGGCCGCCATGCCTCTTACCACAGGTCGCATATTCTTTGTGTGCCTCTTCCGACATTGTTGGTTTTTCAAACTTTTCCCATTTCCTTTTGTTTTCCCCAGACTTATTAGGGGCAAGACGGGATTGATAACTTAGTTGTTTTATATGGCTCTCTTCTGCAAGTTCAAGTTCGACCATAGCAGCCATTTCGACAAGTTTAGACACTGAGTTGAAAGTTCAAATGTGCAAGTGATTGTGTATATCTACTCTTAACTCGCGCTTAAACCTTCAAACTTGGGCATACTCTTCCTCGAGTTCTCGTCCGATAAAACATCTAAGACGATTAAATTCCTCTTCATAAGCCCTCACAGTATTTTTCCCTTGAACCAAGTTCAAGTATGTAGACTCAAGTTGATCCCAGGCTTCCGGAGAAAAGTACTTCTTGTTGAATTCTCTTTCAAAATCGGCAAAGGAGTTAAGGTTCTCTCCCTTACATTTTTCTACAGAGATCCACCAATTGTGTGCGTCCCCTTCTAGGAATTAAACCACAATTTCTTTCGGGAAATCATGTGGGCATTAAGTGGAACTGAAATTCCTCACCAAATGACTCCTCCATTCTTCTGCCTCAACCGGGTCAACACTTCCATAGAATTGCTTTGTTCCGAGCCTAGACATGTGCTTAAGCACCATCAAATAACTCACCCTTTCAGTTGAGGTACTTTGTAGCGACCGGCCCGTTTCATTACTCGGGCTCTCACCATTACGGTTTTCCACTACCAAGTTTAATTCTCGTGTGTTGGAAGGGTTACTAGTAGACGGATTTCCCACAGTCTGGTTCCCATCACCAATTCTGGGTGGGTTCCCAATAGACACTTGTACCGTAATTTGGTTCCCAGTCACAGGTTGTTCAAGGACACCGGTCAACACAGCCATTTGAGTCATTATTTGGTGCATAAATTCCCACCGCTCATAGGGAAAAGGCACTCTGTCGTTATGATGTTTGAGTACTTGATTCATGTTCACACCATCCCCATTTGGTTGTGAGGTATGCCTGTAGTCAAAGACTCGGCCACTTCCTCTGGATTCCCAATGGTTAGGACCAGCAGAATCTCATTATGAGTTTTGGTCACTTCGGTCTGGATCACGGTGTTTTTCTCTACCTCAAGTCCGGTAAGTTCAACATTTGCCGCGCCTTCTCACTGGTGGTCCCACTCATTCCAGCATCCTTTCCCTTCTTAGTTTTCTTAGTGCTCTTGTGCTCTTTCTTATTCTTTGCAAACTCTAAAACTGTTTAGAGTTAGTTCTTAACAACTTACATGGATGATCGGACGCAAGACCTTCAGACCGGATGGATGTTGTGCCCCAACCCGCAACTACGTCCTAGAAACAACCATGTTCTACTACCAACTTGAAACAACCCATCCCAGATTTTTATAACCGGGAGGTTTGCCTCACCCGGACCAAACCCAATTTCCACTAAGTCTAGTCTATTTTAAGCCTTTACTTGTTCATTTGTACTTAAATAAATTCTGAGATTCACTAGAGTTTAAGTTGCGAGAATGATTAGAGATTTAGTAAGAGAAAACAGATCTTTATTAATTCAATATACGGGTTTCCATACAACAATCTGTTTGCACAATAGGCTATTAGAGTCGTTAGGATCCCTATCTACCTGAATTCCCATCCATCCATTCGTCCTTGATCCTTCAGCCTTGTGGTCCGTCCTCATCCTTCCCATTAGTTGTGTCAATTCCTGAAATTTGGGGTGAGGGGTAAGTATATACAATATTGAGTGAGTACGGACAATGCACCCTCAACCCAATGCATTCTTATGCACGAATGATCACCAACATTCTGCCCGGACTTTGCCAGTTCCAAATTGTCCATACACTTTCAATGATCTATCGTGAATCAAGTCGGTGTCGACCAAAATCACTCGGATCCAAACAGCCAAGATGTCCACGATGCCACTGATGGCCTTTAGGATCTTTTGTTACTCGATAAAGAAAGACGGGAGTTGGTTACATACGACTTAGGCAACAATCAAGTTTTTTATCATTTAAGTAGAAGGGACAAAAGAGAACTTAACATCGAATAAAATTGTATAGATCAATCTATCGAGCCTGACTAGGCTAAAGGCCATGATCACGCACTCACATCTAGGGTCGTGTTTTTGTTTGCCGAGTTCAAGCCCATCACATCCTTCATCACCACATCATCACCATCCGCCATTGTTCCTAATCAATCTTCCAGTTGATTCCTATATTGCTCGCTTCTCTTGCCTTTTTCACTTTTATTCACGAGTTTGTGTTTTATTTTTGTGTATTGTTGTGATCATGACTGAATGAGGAACAAGGCAATGGCGTGCTCTTTATATAGAGCATGTATGGGCGTGTCTATCCGTGAAAAGGTGCCTTTTGGGCAAACCGACCACTTGTTTGGCGAACACATGTGTCTTTTCATGGAGGCATCTATTCGCTTTTTGTTACCATACGATGCATTTGGTTTTCGTCAAACTGTCACACCCGTTCCTTTGATCCTACGGGTCCGTGGTTCGGACCAACCACTTTAAAATTGTCCAAAGCCGTCCAGCTAGTGGACTGGTCAGTTAGCTAGTTGAGCTGGACTATCACTTGGTTGAGCTGATCCAGCTACCGTTAGTCCATCCAGCTGGTTTTAAGATAGTCGAGCTCGACCTTCACTCTTCCTAGCTAATTCTCAACAGACTTAAGCTGGTTTTTGACCCTTAGAGCATTTTCCTCAGTTTTGCTCAATATTTACGGACCAAGACTGGTTCGGGGGTGTTACACGGTGGCCACTCTTTGACAACCACCGGCAACCTCCATGTCGGGGCTCTCCTCAGATGAACATGTGGTTTTATTGTGGTTCCATCCTTTCCCCACATGTCTACTCATGTTAGTACACGGGCCTTTGTTTAGCCTATCTTTTATCTTCAATGTGTTTTTAAAGTTCTATACTCTGAGCCTTTTGGGCTTCTAATAAATGCTTTGACTGGAAAAAAAACGAAATACATGAAGTACAACTATATATCTAACAATTATTATATATATCTGAATTATTATTTTTAATTGACTCGATATTTTATTAAAATCATAGAATATGGGTAGGGAGGTCAAAGAGTTGAGGAGAACAAGTATATGCGAGTTAAAAATTCAAGTGATACTCGATATACTATCATCACACAAATTACGTGATGCAAGAATCAGCATGTTGAAAAGTCATGTGATGTCTATAATTTGAAGAGGCTGGTATCCAAGAAAACAGAGAAAGGGTAGTTAATGGGCAATGAATGTTAGCAAATGCTAAAGTGAACTCTCCAAAAGAAATTTCAGCTGTCTAATCTAGTTACAACACTCTCAGCTCTTTGAAATACTCATGTGATAAAGACATGCCAAAGGGTAAGAAGTCTAGCCACATAACTTGGATATGTGATGTGCGTTACTATCCATGTTCAACTTGTCGATAATCAGCATATTACAAGGTATTGATTTGACTAATTAATTTTTCAAATGAATTAATTCATGAAAGGTGCTCATATAATCAATCATCTCTCTGAGTCATTCAATTATTCATAAATCTCAATTAGTGTTTCAACGATAACCTTCTTTAGGTTAGCTTATAGAATGAACTTGAGGCTAACAACTTTTTGTGTCTCCATCAAAGTGATGTTGACAAGTGTGCATTAATTTGTTTGTTACGTGTGCAAGGCACGTGTATGTGAACTTTTAGATCTTTGACGAAATGATTAGCTTGTAGGTAAGGTTGATAGACCATGGATAGGTATTTTGATGATTGTTGATTATTGAGGCTAATTTTGTCTGTGGGCCGAAGATCCAAGCCCATCAAGCTTGTGACCAGCTTGATGAGTTGGGCCACATGGGCCATTATTATTTTTTTCTATTTGGACCGAGGGCTTTAATAGGCCCATATATATTTTGCTGTAAATGAATCTAGACTATAAGAGAGTCTAGATTCATCTTCTTCCTTGTGTAGTTGTTGATCGCCATTGTTGAGCTGAGAGTGAGAGTTCCTGTAACACAAGAGAAACAATATAGCAAGTTAGTGAATTCCGGATATTGAATCCGAAGAGAGATGTACTCACTATTCAAGTGAGGAACTCTATAATTCTCTTTTGTTTTCACAGTTTTCGAATTACCTTAAACCGCAAGAAATGATTGATAAATCAACCGGATGAATTTCTCCGATCATAGCTGAGCTGCAACAACAAGTGGTATCAGAGCAATCAGGTTCAGTTGATCGGAAGATTCTTAAGAAGATCTGAAGAAAGATAAGCTCAGATAATCAAGGATTCAAGAAGAGGAGAAGAGAAAGTTACCGCATAGGATACGATCTCAGGAGAGCATCCTCCATACTCGGAGACTTGAGAAGGAATCCAGAAACTCAAGCAAGTATCAATTCCTCGCAAGACAACATAAGAAAGTGTTAACTTCAGAT
>OVBA01008232.1:0-12884 GCA_900406435.1 Lepidium aucheri
GACAAAGGTTGTGAGGGTGGCTGCTCCTCAAATAGAGTTTCCTTCTGGAAAAAAAACGTAGTAGAGTTACAACAAATACCCTAGAAATGATTATTACATGTTTACATGTATTTTATTACATGTTTACAGTCAAAGAAAATACACCACAGATAATATAGTTCATACAACAGACAACATAAGTGGATCATCGGTACGGTTCACTCAAAATCAAATAGACTCTTACGTACCGATTTCTTCCCAGATGAGGCCCCAACAGCTTCTTCAAGTCTTTTTTGTGACTTTTCCCATGCCTTTTTTTGTCCAACTTTTTGAAGAGTATTTGAGTAATTATGGTATTTTTGTAGAGTATTTGAGTAATTTATTTTTTTTTTATTCTAAAATCTAAAACAGAGGTGAGTTTGAAAAGTTTTATTCTAAAATACTAGCATTTAGACTAAAAAATAAAAGTGGATTAGAAATACTCTTAAAAAAAAGTTTCTCTATCTTAAAGTAAAAATAGAAATCTAGATTGAAGATGGTCTTAATTGGGTGTCGCCCAATGAATAAGATTGGGATTTGTATTTGGTGAAAAACAAATTAAGTGTGTGTTGATATTTTAACATGCTCCAATTTTAAATATGAATTTTAAAAGTTAGAAAAAAAAAGAAAAAAAATGTGGTTATATGGAAAAATGGACTGTCAAAGCGAGGCTGGCATTTCTCTCCGATGATTGCATGTGGGTCCCGTTAGCTTCACTGTCTTAGCACATGCGCTTCTGCTTACGTGTCTTATTCGCATTTAACATTCATTCGTATGCTCTCTCTTTTCTTTTTCTTTTTTATATATAACTATGTTTGTTTTTAAAGGGATAAGGCTTACTAATCAAAATTTGAATAAGAATAAATAACACACCCCTAAAATTTTGAAAACCTATAAACTAATTATTTTCATTATTTGAGTATAATTAAAAGTCTGTTTTGCCCCACCTTAATTACTTATAGTTTCAAAAATAATTAATATTTTAATATATTGAATTATATAGGTAGAGGAAATATGCTAAAAAGAAGTTTGTTATGTTAGTTTTGAGTATGCATTATATTTTTTTTTGTCAAATCAATAACATAACCACATAATATTTTCGTATTTTATTCTATATTTATAACAAATAACTCATCTTGAATCTCATAACATAAAAAAAATAACATTCATATAGCTAATCTGCAGTGTCAGATAATCAATCTAACAACTCATCAAGTTATAAGAACGACAATCCATCGGTATGTATTACTTCTGTAATTACTAATACAAATATTGAATAGCATACCACATAGTCCTTCCATATAAGTAGTAGTACTACATTATCGTTATATGTATGATAGAATACATTCGTACGAATGTAATGAATTGGTTTGCAGTGCGATATGCCATAAGTGTCATAGATACCAATTTCATGACCGCTAGTGTGAAAACTATAGTTGACGCCAACCTAGATGAGTTAACCTCTTTTGCAGTCACCGATATGAGTGGTTTACAATTCAATATCCAAACACATGTTAGAGGATGCTTATATATATAGCTTAAGGAAAGTAGTCGTTCTTGTGAGCACTATGAACAATTAGTGATTCTTTGTTCTTATGCAACTGGTGAAATATCCCAACTCGACTTGCACAAATCATCTCTAGCATGTGTAGAATATTTAGTAAGTGCATGGGATTCATCATATGGTGAGAAGATATATCATATTCTCTCTGTTGATGAGAATATAGTACTACCTGAAAATCAACAAGACGAGTTCACCCTCCATCCTCCAAATGTAAGACGTGGACGAGGAAGGCCAAAGAGAAAGACAACCACACCTATAATAGCATCAAAAGTAAGTGCATTACAAATATAGAAGTACAACTCATATAATTATAGCATGTCTACAACTATCACTATATTTGTGTACATATATATTCGGATGTAGCAGACAATTTTTGTTTATTATGAGCCTACTAAAAATGCGAGTAATAGATGATGCAGACGTTGTTATGGACTAAGATATAACAAATCATCTTGCAAAAAAATAATATAACTATGGACTCGACATACATTAGGAGCTTGAAGATAATTTTGGAATGGAAAAAATAATGAAATCAATTGCACGTGTTGATATAAAATTGTTGGCTTTTGGATGACACTTATTTTATGAAGAACTTTTGATCATCGTTATTAGGGTTTTATAGATATATATAGTTCAACTAAGATATACTCATGATCTTACTTGAAACTACTTACGTATGTAATTCTCAAGTTGGATCAAACTAGTGTAGAACACTTGTGTATGAATTACTACAATTTCATGTATATTTTTAGTAACAGTCATCACTAACTAGTAATCAAATTTGCAATATTCTTCTCAATATCGACTCAGTGTCTGAAATCCTAGATTGTGAATCAAAGAAATATAGTGATACAAAAGCATGCGATATTCTTACTACTTTTATAAATGATGCGGATTTATAACAAATAGAATTACTACACAATAATCTAATTTATGAGTAACCAAAATTTTGATTTCAATGTTCTTGGTGATATCGATTTATTCTCAACAAATAACCTATATGTAACAATATTGGGAGAAATCTGCACACAATCTGTACAGATTATGTTTACATTGATGGAAGATGGTTATATGTTAGCATGAATAGTAAAATAACACTGGAAAACAACTAGAATTTAAATTCTATAATGTAGTCTTATAATAACGTTATAAATATCTACACTAACTCGAAACTAAGACTATTCAAATGAACGATGAAAAACTGTAGAAAAGTGCAATATAGAAATACTACACAAATTTTCTATTTTGTGAAAGATCACAAATCTACTTATTTGAAATTAAGAAACTATCTACACGAAGGATCAAACTTGTGTAGACAACTTCTGTATAGAATTACTACAATTTCATGTCTATTTTTAGTAACGGTCATCACTAAATTAGTAATCGAATTTGCAATCTTTTGATCAAAATTGACTAAGTGTCTAAAATCCTAGATTGTGAATCAAAGAAATGTAGTAATACAAAATCATGCGATATCCTTAGTAATTTTATAAATGGTGCAGATTTATAGCAAATAGAAATAGTACACAATAATCTAATTCATGGGTAACCAAAAATTTTGAATCATAAATTTTTGATTTCAGTGTTCTTGGTTATATCTATTGATCCTCAATAAATTACCCAGATATTAACAATATTGAGAGAAATTTTTACATATTCTATTATAGATTATGTTTACATTTATGAAAAAATGGTTATATTCGCCAGAATAGTAAAATAACGCAAGAAAATGATCAGAATTTATAGTTCTATATTGTAATATTATAATAACGGAAAGAACACAAAGTAGACGAATGATTAAACGAGTGTAGAAGTACTATATAGAAATACTACAAAAAATCCCTATTTGCGAAATATCACAAATCTACTAATTCAAAATTAAAAAACTATCTACGCGAAGGGTCAAACTATTGTAGACAACTTTAGTATATAATGACTACAATCCTTTATATTCTTAGTAACAATCATCATTAAACTAATGATCAAATTTGCAATATTCTTCTAAAAATTGACTCTACGTCTGAAATCCTAGTTTGTAAATCAAAGAAATGTAGTGATACAAAGCATTTGAGATATCCTTACCACTTTTTAAATGGTTTGGATTTATAGCAAATGGAATTACTACACAATAAACTTATTCATGAGTAATCAAAATTTCAAATCATAATTTTTTTATTTTAGTGTTCTTGGAGATATTGATGGATTCTCAACAAATTACCCATATATTAATAATCTTGGGAGAAATTCGCATACAATGTATAAAGATTATGTTTACATTAATGGAAGACGGTTATGTACTCGCTGAAATAGTGATATAACGCTTGAAAATAGTAGGAATTTATTGTTCTATAATATAGTCTTATAATAATAGGAATAACATGAACTAGACGAATTATCAAACGAGTGTAGAAGTACTACATAGAAAACTACACAAAATCTTTATATTGTGAAAGGTCACAAATCTACAAATTCGAAATCAAGAAACTATCTACTTGAAAGAATCAAAGTATTGTAGACAATTTCTGTATAGAATTTCTATAATCTCCTCTGCATTCTCAGTAACAATCATCACTAAACTAGTAATGTAATTTGCAATATTCTTTTCAAAAGCGACTCAATGTCTGAAATCTTAGATTGTGAATCAAAGAAATGTAGTGATACAAAAGTATGTGAGATATCCATGCTACTTTTATAAATTGTGTGAATTTATAGCAAATCTAATTACTATAGAGTAATCAATATCAAGAGTAACCAAAATTTCAAATCAGAATTTTTTTTATTTTAATGTGTTTTGAGATATCGATTGATTATCAATAAATTACCTAGATATTAACAATCTTGGGAGAAATTCGCACACATTCTATACATATTATGTTTACATTTATGGAAGACGGTTATGTGTTCGCCTGAATAATGAAATAACGCTGAAAAATAGCTAGAATTTATAATTCCATAATGTAGTCTTATAATAATAGGAAAGAGCATGAACTAGACAAATGATCAAAAGAGTGTAGAAATACTATATAGAAGTGCTACATAAAATCCCTAATTGCGAAAGATCACAAATCTACAAATTCAAAATTAAGAAACGATGTACACGAAGGATCAAACTATTGTAGACAAATTCAATATAGAATTACTACAATTTCCTCTATATTCTCAGTAACAATCATCACTAAACTAATAATTGAATTTAAAATCTACTTCTCAAAATCGACTTAGTGTTTGCAACCATAGTTTGTGAATCAAAGAAATGTAGTGATGCAAAAGCATGTGAGATATCCTTACTACTTTTATAAATGGTGTAAATTTATAGCAAATAGAATTACTACACATTAATCTAATACATGAGTAACCAAAATTTTGAATAAAAAATTTTGATTTCAATGTTCTTGGATATATCGATTGATTATCAATAAATTACCCAGATATAGGAGAAATTCACACACAATCTATATAGATTATATTTACATTAATGGAAGACGGTTATGTATTCACTGGAATAGTGACATAACGCCTGAAAAAGGCTGGAATTTAATTTCTATAATGTAGTCTTATGATTATGGAATAACATGAATTAGATGAATTATCATACGAGTGTAGAAGTACTACATAAAAGTGTTACACAAAATCTTCATTTGGTGAAAGATCACAAATATACTCATTCAAAATTAAGAAAATATCTACGCAAAGGATTAAACTAGTGTAGATAATATCAGTATAAAATTACTACAATTTCCTTTATACTCTCAGTTTTAAATCATCACTAAACTAATAATCGAATTTGCAATCTTCTTCTCAAAATTGACTTAGTGTTTGAAACTCTAGTTTGTGAATTAAATAAATGTAGTGATATAGAAGTATGTGAGATATCCTTACTACTTTTATAAATGGTGCAGATTTATAGCAAATAGAATTATTACACATTAATCTAATTCATGAGTAAACCAAACTTTCGAATTTGAAATTATTTATTTCAGTATTTTTGGAGATATCGATTGATTCTCATCAATTTACCCAGATATTAACAATCTTGGAAGAAATCACCACACAATCTTTACATATTATGTTTACATTAATGGAAAACGGTTATGTGTTTGTTGGAATAGTAATATAAGACCTGAAAATGGCCAAAATTTATTTTTCTATAATGTAGTCTAATAGTAATAAGAATAGCACAAACTAGACGAATTATCAAATGTGTGTAGAAAACTGCACAAAATCTCTATTTGTGAAAGATCATAACTATACTAATTCGAAATTAAGAAACTATCTACGCAAAGGATCAAACTATTGTAGACAACTTCAATATAGAATTACGACAGTTTCCTCTCTATTCTCAGTAACATTCATCACTAAACTAATAATTGAATTTGCAATCTTCTTCTCAAAATCGGTTTAGTATCTGAAACCCTAGTTTGTGAATCAAGAAATCTAGTGATACAAAAGCATGTGAGATATCCTTACTATTTTTATAACTGTTCCAGATTTATAGCAAATAGATATTACAGAGTAATCTAATACATGAGTAACCAAAATTTTGAATTGAATTTTTTTTTTATTTCAGTGTTCTTGGAGATATCGATTGATTCTCAACAAATTATCCAGATTTAACAATCTTGGGAGAAAGTAACACACAACTTATACATATTATGTTTACATTAATGGAAGACGGTTATGTAATCGCCGCTGTAGTGATACAACATCTGAAAATGACCAGAAATTATTGTTCTATAATGTAGTCTTATAATAATAGGATTATCACGAATTAGACGATTTATCAAGTGAGTGTAGTAAAACTACATAGAAGTACTACACATAATCTCTATTTTGTGAAAGATCACAAACCTACTAATTCGAAATTAAGAAACTATCTACGCGAATGATCAAACTAGTTTACACAATTTTAGTATAGAATCACTACAATTCTTTGACATTTTCAGTAACAATCATCACTAAACTAGTAATTGAATTTGCAACCTTCTTCTTAAAAGAGATTCAATGTCTGAAACCCTAAATTATGATTCAAAGAAATATAATAATACTAAAGCATGGGAGATATCCTTACTACTTTTATGATGGTGTAGATTTATAACAAATAGAATTACTACAGAGTAATCTAATTCATGAGTAACCAAAATTTCGACTCGAAAAGTTTTGATTTTAATGTTTTTGAAGATATTGATTGATTCTCAACAAATTCTCATATATTAATAATCTTGGGAGAAATTTGCATATATTCTATAAAGATTATATTTACATTTATGGAAGACGGTTATATGTTCGCCGGAATAGTGAAATAACACTGGAATGTAATTGGAATTTATAGTTCTATAATGTAGTCTTATAATAGGGAAAAAGCACAAAATCGAGTTAAAGAAACTTATCGAGTGAATAGAATCCAAATCGCATGCAAGAAAAGTTGAAATCGAGTTATATTTTCTTTCATAAATCATATTCACTATTCTACTCATGACTAATGACTTATTTACCAATCGCAAATATAGAACGTCTATATTGTACAGTAGAGAGAACAACCACAACAACGAAAAAAATGTTTTTTCATCATATAATGTAAAAATAGAAGTTCTATATAAATAGAAGTTCTATATAAATAGAACACAATAGTGTTCTATATAAAACTATTTAATAATATATTTGTTTTAAAATAATTTCTGGTCATTTTTTAAAAATTAAATATTAAGCTGTGAAGGAAAAAATCTATGTTTATTTTTTTTAGATTTTAGTTTTTTTTTGTTAAAAGATATAACGTAAATAAAACAGAGGAGGAAAAAAAACTAAAAAGAAAAATAATATTAATATTTTTTAATATAAAATAAAGGTATTTTGATCTATACTTTAGGATATTTTTTGAATGTGAATGAATTATAGTTTGAAAAATGGTTATTGTGCAAATTTTTTATTGTAATTCTACGAGACATCTTATATATTAAAGTGAAAGATAATTTTATTTTGACCGTGTTATAAACTATAGGATAAAATTAACCTAAAGTTTATAACAACCCTTTAAAAATAGGATAAGGTAGTTTTGTTACAGTTTTTTATATAAAAAATCTGACTTAACTGAATATTTTTTTTAAACTAAAATTTTAATAAAAAATATTTCAGGTACAAACTTGGTTATTGATTTGATTCCGGTTTAGATTCGGATTGGATTTTGGTATTTTGTCAAATTCGGTTCATCTATTCTGGTATTTTTGGTTTAAGACATATTCAGATATTTTATTTTTTGAGTAAAGTTTGGTACGATATAGATCGAGTTCGGGTCTGAGTATTTTTACATAAAAATTTAAAATTTTAAAAGATTTAATAAAAAAACTCTAAAATTTGGTTCTTGGTTGGTTGCATATCATGTTTGAGTTTATTTTTTAAAAAATATATAGGCTTAAGACTTATGAAGTGTTTTGTCTGGTTTGGTTTAGATTAGGTTTTTTTAGTTTGTGTTGATTTTGTTTTGAGTTTTGGGTTACTAAAACATTATTCTAAAAATAATATTTAAAATATCAATATGGATCTAAGAATCAATGTTAACAGATCGAAAAAATAATTAAATTTTACACTGTAGCGTGAGTTAAATTCTAGTAAACAATTATTTTAATAGTACTTAGCGTGTTTATCTTACTTTTCACATGAGTAATCTTTTAGATCATTAATGTTTCGTATTTTGGTAGTTAACTTATATACGACTTTGGTAATCATGGGTTGAATAACTTTATATTTTTTTATTATTATATAGTTTAAAAAAAAAAACAGTAAATCCAAACGGCTGCTTGCTCAAATCAAAACAGACCACATGAGCTCCATGTGTCATTTTAACACATCATATTCTTATTCTCTCTCTCTCTCTCTCCCTAGCTACTAGCAATATAAAAATATCTTGTTTAAATTGTCTCTCAACCATTTAATTTGTATTTTTAAAATATCTTTGTCTTCATTAATCTGTATATATAGCCAATGTCATGTCAAGGTTACTAAGACAAAATCTAATGCTAAATTAGTTTTAGTAATTCGTATTGTAGAATGGTCCTGTCGGCAAGATTCGTTGTTCTATCAAGACAAATTGATGAATCTAACTGAGTAATTAGTTGATTCAAAATTATCATTAATAGAAAAAGACAATATCAACAGAAAGTAGAGAAAATCAGAGATAAAAACAACATATAACAAAATATTTGTTCAAAAATAGTAGTAGTATTAGATTAGTAACAGATTAACGATTGAACAATGGACTGTAATATTGATTGGTTAGGCGAAGAAGGAGTGAAATATGGTTCGGAGATGTGAGTGAATTATATAGTCTGGTGCTTTAATGTAAGTAACTACTGGGATCAAACAAATGAATAGCCAAATAATTATTAATATTAATAGTAGAAGCAAATTCCAACAAACAGTGTGTGTTTAAACTTTAAACAAATAATAACATGTGCTTGCTCTCTTCATCTCCTCTTCTCTTTGCTCTTTCTTCCGACTTTTCTCCTTCCTCAGAAACTTCAAGTTTCTGACTCCATGAAGATGCCAGTAAGTACGTTTCTCCCTTTCTTTTGCTTTTTTTTTTTTTTTTTTTTTTTTTTTTTTTTTTTTTTTTTTTATCTAATGGGTTCTTCTTTAATTTGTTGATGAATCTCTTACTTCAATTCTTATGATTCTCTCACTTCTTTTGCTAAATCATTCTTGTCTTTGGTGATGAATATAAGATCATAGGAAATCCAGATATCTTCTCTCAGTATCTGTTTGTCCCAGGCAGTCAAATCTAGATTTCTTTCATAGATTCCTCTCTTTTCTAACAGACCCGTTCTATTTTTAACCTTCTTGGATCTTCATTTCTGTGATTTCTGATTCAAGTTTCAATTGTGCTGAATGCTTTCGTTTGTTCTTGAAGTTGGAAGTTTATGAACTCTTCCATGGCTGTTTACGAGATTTCCCGAGTTTTTTTGTTTTGTTTTCTTTATATCATGATTTCCTTGAAGCTCTCCATGGAAACAGAAAAAGTGTTATTATGTCGGAATTTCCTATGTTGAAGAGAGTTCATGTTTTTTCCAACAGATACGATTCTTATCAAACTTACTTCTCCAGAAGTTTATAGCTTGCCCTGAATTTCCTCTTCAGAAAACGAATATAACTCTCCCAAAACTCATATATGAATCTCATTATTCATTCATATCCATAGACAAATTCATTAGTTTTGATCCGATTTAAACTGATTGGCTCAAGTTGTAATGCAGGTGGCATTGCTCTGGCTACTGGCATTCATCAACATATTGATCAGAGGAGAAAGCAATAATGCTATCTGCAAGCAGCAATTCAAGTTAGACCCGAGACCTCACAGCGTTTCAATCCTCGAATTTGGAGCGGTTGGAGATGGCAAAACGTTGAACACGCTTGCTTTCCAGAATGCTATTTTCTATCTCAAGTCCTTTGCAGATAAAGGTGGTGCTCAGCTTTATGTTCCACCAGGGAAATGGCTCACCGGAAGCTTCAATCTCACCAGCCATCTTACACTCTTCTTGGAGAAAGGAGCAACTATTCTTGCATCACCGGTAAGATCTCTAGCAAAACCTATAAACGTTGTTCGCCTGATTTGTTATGGTCGGAGTCTTGAAATGAAAACTAACAGGGGGAAAATGCATATGATTATTACTAGCAGTTTTTAGGTAGACAAATGCTGTGTTTAACCTTTGTTAAAGCAGTAACACTGTCTTTCTTTGTTGTTAACGTGCTAGGATCCGTCGCATTGGGACATTGTCACTCCTCTACCGTCCTATGGTCGCGGAGTTGAACTTCCCGGAAAGCGTTACAGAAGTTTGATTAATGGAGATAATCTACTAGATGTTGTCATCACGGGTAAACGGATAAGCTCATACCATCCTTACATAAATATTCTAGCTTGATAACATTAAGACTATAACACTTGTTGATTTTTGGCAGGTGATAACGGGACATTTGACGGTCAGGGTGCAGCGTGGTGGGAATGGCTTGAGTCAGGGTCTTTGAACTATAGCCGACCACATATCATAGAATTTGTCTCATCCAAACACATCCTTATATCGAATTTGACCTTCTTGAACGCTCCCTCGATCAACATTCACCCTGTATATTGCAGTCAGGTTCATATCCGGAAAGTTGTAATCGAAACATTGGTAGATTCTCCATTCGTTCTTGGAATTGTCCCAGGTAATTTGATTTTCGATCTTTCTGTAATGTTACTGTCCGAAAGCTGATAACCCTTTATTTTATTATTGTCTTTTCAGATTCTTCGGACAATGTTTGTATAGAGGACTCGACGGTACATGTTGGCCACGATGCGGTATCTCTTAAGAGTGGTTGGGACCAATACGGCATAAACTATGGGCGTCCAACCACAACTGTCCATATTCGGAATCTTAGTTTAAAGTCTCCCACGGGTGCTGGAATCTCCTTTGGAAGCGAAATGTCGGGCGGAATCTGTGACGTAAACGTGGAGCGTCTAACCATACAAAGCTCAGTCGTAGGTGTCGCTTTTAGAACCACCAGAGGGAGGGGAGGATATATCCGTAATATAACAATCTCCGACGTGGAACTCACCGGCGTCGTCACAGCCATCGTCGCCGACGGACACGTTGGGTCACATCCGGATGATAAATACGACCGGGACGCACTCCCACTCGTGACGCATATAGTCATGCGTAATTTCACAGGACAGCATATAGGAATGCCCGGTAATTTCACCGGAATCGGAGAATCTCCGTTCACGTCAATTTGCCTAGCGGATATTCACCTAAACACGCCTTCAGAATCTTGGGTATGCTCCAACGTATCTGGATTCTCAGATGACGTGTCTCCTGAGCCTTGTCAAGAGCTCATGACTTCTCCGTCGTCATGCTTCTCCGCTCGTAGCATATACGGCGGAAACACGGCGGCTCAGTCGTATGACAGTTGGTGATTATAGGAAAGTAATAAAATGGGCTTGTGATGAAGAAGAAAAAGAAGAGGTTTGCCATTTACGATTGGATTTTCAAATTTTTTGTCAATAAGTCACAAAATTTGTTGTCAGAGCGAGGAACAAAGAAAAGAAAAAATTGTTGTTTATGTGGTGAGTTACAAGAACAGAGCGAGAGCTTTTATTGTATTATTATGTACAGCTTCCATTTCTTTCATTCATGGTGTAACAATTCTTCCTTTCTTTCTGCGAAGAAGAAATAAAAATTGTGAAAATTGATTAATTATTGAATCACAAACTCAGATATTTATGCATCCCAAGATGTCTGTCCTTTTACTGCGACTCACCTAAAGATTGGAGTGTGAAGACTGACATTACTCAGAACTTTAAATAAATCTCTTTGGATATGAGAAATCTATCAATTGAGTTTGGGAATGAACAGCAAAACCATACTGAACAACTGATGTTTGACTACCTGGAGGAAGATGATCCTACAAGGCAAGTAAGTAACCATCATTATTTAGTTGTCAACGAGCATTGATAATGCAGGTTTGCTCTTTGTTGCTTGGTAGGTACAGTCTCTAACTATTCTTTTCACACACAACACTCTTCTGAGGTACCCAATTCATCGATAGGTCAGACATTGCTTCTTTACATCTGATTCCTTATCATCTTCCTATCAAGTTACACTCATCTTTTGTACATCCGTATACACACACATATTCTAAACCCATACAATTTCAGTCACGGCCCTCAAGCTTGAGACCCGGACAATGGAAAGACTGTTACGCAATTGTTTCTAATCAACTATTTTCAGATATACACTCGATACTTCTTTTATATATATATATATATATATGTTGGAACGTATTATTTAGATCTTAAAAGATATGTAATGAAAATTGGAGTCTATAGTTTTTTTAAAAGTAATCTATACTAGTAAAAGTACAAAATTAATACTTCTAAAGTCATCTAAATCATCTTTCACAAAATTTCTTAAAATGCTGTCACATCAACATAAGTTATTTACGTGTTTCTTACAAAAAAAATCTATAAATACTAAAAGTAGGGGTTTGAGGCTTCTTAGGTCATCCATGTAAGCCATTTTAAGTTTTTTTTTGAAGTAATTACTCAAATAGTCTACAATTATACCTAAATAACTTAAATAGTCTCCAAAACGTTGCACAAAAAAAAGTGTAGGAAAAGTCACAAAAAAATTAACTTGTCTACTTATTTACAGAATTGCCATTAAAAAAAAAACCTAAACTTCACGTACTTCTTCTTCTTCTTCTACTTCCTCCTCTTCTTCTTCCTTTTTTTCGCAACATCTTCTTCGTCTTTCTCTATTTCCACGATTTCAAACTT
>OVBA01008234.1:0-12876 GCA_900406435.1 Lepidium aucheri
AAGTAAATCAGTTTTCAGGACATGGATTCATCTTCAAGTCAGTCCACTGGTCAATCTTTTACTGAAGTTGCAAGTAGCCGTGATGATAATTCCTCTAGAAAATCTCATTTTCAGCACAATCAGGTCTGTTGCTTCAGATGATTGTAGAGGTTATGAAGAATCTCAAAGGAATGGATTTGCAAATAATGTTAAACCAGGCTCCTCCACGACAGTAAGTATATATTCTCCTTGATTACATGCGAGTCATGTGACAATGAAGATATCAATGCTGAAACTATATTTGCTTAAGGTGAACTTGTAATAGAGCATCATGCTGTGAAAATTTGATTGTGCTTATAAAAATAATCTTATGAGTTGATATGATTATGGTTACTTCAATTGCAGGTTTTGAAAAATTGTTGCAGGTTTGAAAAAATTGTTACAAGTTTACAAATATTGTTGAATGTTTAACAAAATTGTTGTAGGTTTACGAAAATGATTTTGAAGTCGACAAAGAAATATGATATATGTAATGGATTAAAAAATTGTTGCAGAATTACAAAAATTGTTGAAGGTTCATTTTTTTTTAGAACCCTAAGTGAGATTCTACCCTTGGAAGTTAAATCTCATAGTAGAGTTCTTAAATTTTAAAACATTATTATTTATATTATAAAAATGTTAACAACCTCATTTGGGGTTCTAAGGAATGGAGGTGGTCTTACAAGAGTTTCTCATCCAAAAAAATAATAATAAAATATTAAATAATATTTTTTAATAAGAGAATCTCTTAAAATTCTTGGAATTCTCACCCAAAGTTTCTCATTTGAGAAACTCTTGTGAGAACTCCTTGATGCAAATGTTCTTAGGTTATATGGATTCAATGAAAACGAATTAAGTAAGTACCCGAGATGTAATAAGGTTATCAATAACGGCTTTTGTCATCTTTTCCAATTTCTTTCGGTGCTCTGCCATTTTGACCAGTTCTCTGTGGCTGATCTTAGGGGTGTTAGCCAACACGATCGAGTAACATCTGCCGAGAATATACAGAATAAAATAGCTCTAGGTATAAAATCTGATATCCGAAACTTGAACCAAAACCGATTCAAAAAGGAAGAACCGAATCCGAAAAAATATCTGAATGGATCTTAAAATTATGTACCTGAAAAACCGAACCAAAACCGAATAGGTACCGATTAACTTTTGTTAAATGTAGGCTTTTTAGACTTATTTCTATTAATTTTTTACTATTTTTGAATTTTTATATAATTACTTGAATCCGAACTATACCCAAACCGAACCGAATCTGGAAAGTAGAAATATCCGCATGGATCCTATATTATTAGATCCGAAAACTCGAATCCGGAAAAGACCCGAACCGAACCCAAACTGAAACCCAAAATGCCGAGACCTAATTAGGTAAACTCTTATTGCATAGTGCCAACGTTTCAAACATTTTTAATTTCTGCATAATACTATAATAGTACTTAGCTAGTTAACATCATCATTGCAGTTCTTATACGATCTAGATCTCTATCAGAAGTGTAAAATGAAGAAGACCATTGAACTCCTATTGCGCCTTAGCTCTCTTCTCTTCCTTTCCAGTCTTCCTCAGAGAAATGTCTCCCTCTCCCATTGCTACGAAGAAACTGTCCACATATCTTCTGCATCAGTTCAACATATTGAGATAGCAACACATCTTATCGAAGAACTAACAGTGAACTCACCTGCTAAGTTCAGTGTCCCTTATGTTCAATAAATTTGCAACATTGGCAAGAACTTGAGCTGAAGAGATAACATTCGATGGTAAGCTCACTTGTGACATTCCTGCACTCGATCTCCAACATCTCTCTAATCCTAGCCGCCACATCAGAAGAATTTCCACACAGGGAGTTTTAAAAACACACAACCAATAAACAGAGACAAAAAGTGAGAGCAACTGGGCAGTTTCTACAGAATCCCAACTTTGTTTCAAATCATGAAGATACATAACCAATAACAATAATATCATATGAACAGAGATGATGCCCAAAACATGATTCATAATTCGAAGCAGCCAAACGAGCAAATTGGGGAGAGCTAACTAGGGCTTACAAGCAAGTACCATAAGATTAAGAGGTGCTATTGGTGTATGTAATTTTTTTCAAAATTTAACAGTAAAAGTAAAAAATCACCGTTAACCATAACTTTTACATTTGGTCTGTT
The DNA here is from genome assembly GCA_900406435.1 of Lepidium aucheri. Lineage (NCBI taxonomy): Eukaryota > Viridiplantae > Streptophyta > Magnoliopsida > Brassicales > Brassicaceae > Lepidium > Lepidium aucheri. The sequence goes on from OVBA01008234.1 coordinate 2,182, forward strand.
CTGATAAGGGAACCAACAATTAACGAACATTTTAAAATCAGAAAACATTAAACCGGCCTTGGTACAATGGTCAACTAATCTTTAGAAGAAAAAAATAAAATGTAATCCATGATGTAGTGATTTTGCAATTTTGTAACAAATTATGTGGAACCAAGATCACTGTAAATTATTTATCTTATGATTTCGTAATTATAATGATTTTTCATTATGTTATTCTACATATTATCAATCAGCAAAAGAATTTATGCAAATTGATTTTTTTCTGTTTGTTTTATTATTGATGTCATACTCCAATATTTTCAAACCACTAATATTCAGCCAATTCACATTTTGGTCCAACAATAAACCAAACCCCTCTCTCATTTCTCTCATATGCTCTTGAATTTTCCATCTTCACCACAATTTTTTCCTTATCTGATTAAATTCTTTCTATCATAGATTTTACTTTGATCAACATGGGCTCAAACTTATGCTGTTCTCGTGATCCAGATACCACCAGAAGTCCGATAAGCAACAGCCGGAGCTGGCAAACCGGAGGCGACAACTTTTTGACAGACACAAGCACCTTCTCCGTGAAAGAGCAGAAGCATCAGCTTAAAGCGGCGAGATTAGAGGAGGAAAGACTTAGCCGTGAAGCAGAGAAAGTCAACACATGGGTCAAACAAGAATCAGCTAGATTTGAGTCTACCATCGTCCATAGTTGACTATTGTTTTGAGTCTATGACCAAGCTTTTCTATGTTCTTGTAAACTACTATTATTGTCAAAAATGTTTGATTTAGATATATACATACAAAGAAACACAAAGGTTTTTATGTCTTGACATCAAGAGATGAAACAGATTGTCACACAAAAGAGGTTGCTTACGAGACACATCGGTATGTAACAGGGGACTTATTTAGGTCGTCTTTGTATGTAACCTTCACGACTTGTCCTTTCTCTAGTCCATAGTATCGAACAATGGGATCTTTCTGCAATAATCGAGGAAGCTAACAACAAAAGATAGATTAAAACAGGCTCAGAGTTCTTAAAGTACAAAAAAAAGAAACTTACTTGTTTTTCCTCAATATTGAACTTTTTGAGAAGTGCTTCCTTCTCTTTATCTGTCAGAACATCAAGTTTTGGCCTCAAGACATGTTTGGTTATATTAACCAACAAATCGGTTATCTAACAACACAACAAACAGCAATCAATGTGTGTGAACCATGAGAGAATCAAGTGAAACAACACATAACCTAATATACCTGAAATAACTCGACCTTAAACGAGAAGAGTTCAATGGCTTTAAGAGCTTGATCTGTTATATTACTTTGCATAACCAAAATCAGTCCAGTTATAGTCTCTCGGCTATGTATATCTGCTGCAATGACTCGTATCTCATTGACTTTAACCACACCACTTCCACAAAACACAACCGCAATCTGAAACCAGACAACTTACACTGTGATTGTCAATTCACTGAAAATCAACAAACAAATATAAGACTTTTGTAGGGAACAGAGAAGCTAGATCTTGTGTTTATGTTACAAAAACAGAGGATTCAGATGAAATCTAAACCTTACAAAGAACCGAGCTGAAAACGAGACAAAGTAAAAGGCTTTCGTCTGAACTCAGTGGAATCAAATTAATGGGAAAGAAGTTTGTATTTCTCTGAAGCTAACCAGAAAAACCAACATGCAAATATCGAAATCACATTCACATCGAATTCAAGTAACCTTTTTAGAAGAGTCAGAGCAATGTTTGACGGAAATACGGAGTTGATCTACGTTGGGACTCTCGCCATAGAGAGCTTGGAAACCCTGAAAAGAGAGGTTAATGTCTTCGTCTGAGACATCGTATCCTCTGTCTCGAAGCATCTCCATAGTGGTTCGACGCGACAGGTAATATTTCTTACTTTCTACACTTGTATCATCAATGGAAGATCCAACTGGTATCTCCTTCCCTTTCCCCTCCATCGTTATCTCTCTCTCGGTTTTAGGAAAGCAAGCGACTCTTTAGTGAAACGAGGATTTATGAGGACGATACAATACGTTGTCGTTTTGAGTTCGTTATCTATTTGTCGGTGACGTTGATACAGTGACTGGAATTGAAGTTTGCAACAGAGTTTGGATATGAGCCAATGAGCAAGCCGGTGACCTGGTCAAAGGTGATATAGACGTTACTTTAGTGACTGTTATTATGTTTTTGTTATCAAAATATGATTTCTTAAAAAAAAAACTTCGATAATCCAGTTCATACACATCACACGCATCAAAAATTTCAGACTAAACAGAGATTTATTTTAAAACCGATTCAACGGATCAACAAATTAACCATAAAATGACTAATCCCAAGGATAAAAGAATCATGTGAATAACTTTATATGACCAGTAGCTTCGTAAATCACGTTACCCTTTTGGAAAAATATCAATTAATCATCTAACTTACCAAAAATCTCAAATCAAATATCCAATTATCATCATTTCAGATTAAACCATATATTTTTAGTTGACTTCTATTGAAACCTTAAATTTTGAGTTGACCAACCTGATTTATTCTTACTTTAAGTTGTAATGCAAAAATAACTAATTTTGAAATGCAAAACTTTATTCAGGGATTTAACTCTATTAAAATAGAATAAAACATGGTTCATTAGTTCCATTAAACGACTTAATGTTGGGACAAATCAGTTGGGTTAACTTAAAATTCATGGTTTTAATAAAAGTCAACTAAAACATATTGTTTAATCTAGAGTTATGATAGTTGAGTGTTTGATTTGAGATTTTTGGTAATTTTGTATTTGTTTTTTAGTGTTTGATTGACACTTTTTCCTTACTATTTTTCCAAATTTTAATATTACTACTGGCTACCCTCCTCTCAAATATATGTATACAAACTATTTGTAAATACAACATTGAGCCTAAAACTCATCCGTATATAATCAGTATACAAGAAAACAACCAATTCATATCAAAAACACAAACAATCAAAACATATATTCAAGTCAAAAGTCAAATCTCTAAAGTCTTGTTCTTCTCTTAACAACAACATCAATCAAACAAAATCCAATCACTATATACAACATTTGTTACAACGTACCAATCCATTCTCATTGCATTCATTGCATCTCTTAAACCCATCTTCTTGTTTCTCAAACACTTTAGTACTACCACCACAATTAGTACACGGCACAAACCTTGCATCCCCACAGCTTTGGCAAGCTCCAACAGATTCACATGTAGGAAAATCTTTCAACATCTCTCCTAATTCGCCTTCATCGTTGAGTAACTTGATCTCCTCAATTCCACCAATGCGGATGCCCCTTATAAACACTTGAGGTAAACAAACAGGTTTCTCTTCGCCTAGTGCAATCTGAAGCTCTTTCCTGTATTTGGAGTCCATTGAGATGTCACGTTCCTCTACCGCAACTTGAAACCCTCTCAATATCGATCTAACACAACAGCAATCCTCATAAGTCTTTCGAATTCCTCTGAGACTAGTGAAGTACAATACTATCTTGTTCCTGTTGTCTTCTGTTTCAAACAACCTTGGTTTCTCTTGATCTCCCAATGTCTGAGAACTTAGTGAACTCGAAGAAACAGATTCTGGTAAAGTCGGTTGATTTGTGTGGCTATTGCTACTGTTTTTGCGAAGTTTTCTAGAAGACAATGCTCTTTTGTAAGATGAGACAATGTTAGGATCTAAGTCAGAGAGAAATGATTCTTCAGACATATGTTTCCACAGAGGTTGCTTAGGTTTTAAAGGCAATGGACTCCAATCTTCCTCATCTCCCATTTCCAATATTTCGTAAGACTCGTCCAACTTTAACGCAGACCCATTAACAACAACGTCTCGTTTCACGATGGGTTTAGAGAAAGAATCCGACTTTACATCAGAACCACGCTTACCGGTATCAAATTCGTCGTCGAGACCGTTCATGAGCTCCCATGTGTTAATCACTGAGTCAGGTGACAACGAGTCACGTGCCTCCTCTGTTTTAGACGTCGTCTTATTATTATTCTTCTCTAAAATGGGTATATGAGGCAATGTACCGTCGGAGGCACCGTCCAGTAGAAGAGAACCGTAAGTGGAAGATGTAAGAGAAACGAAGTGGTGTGTGTCACCTTTTTTAACCGGTGGATGATGAATCGACGGCATCGGAAATGAGAAAGCTTGTTGGACTTTCGTAGATGAGAATTGAGAGTTGAATCTGGTCTCTGGAGGTGAATTTGAAACCGTGGTTGAAGAATTACAAGAAGATGAAGCAGAAGATGCAGGTTTAGAAGCAGAGGAACCCATAACTTAGAAGAAGCAAAGGAAAAGGAAGAACAAAATCACAAATGTAGTTTAAAGACTGTTTCTGAGTTTCTTGTACTCTTTCTTTTTGTCGGAGAATATAAAAGAGAAAGCTAAAGAGAGAGAAAACAGGTGGAAAGGAGCTGTCTAGGTCCGTTAGAGGTGGAAGATGGTGAAAACACTAAAGAAGACGATAATGATGTTGATATCGAATTTTGATTAGATTTTAGATTAAGGAAAGTATCTATTTGATCTTAATATTTAGAGCTAAAATTCCAGATAATAATAATTACTAAATCCAAAAGTAAATTTGTCAAAGATGCTTAAAAATTGCATAACTTCTAAATTTGAACGACCCAATAACTTCCACTAAAATAATTAGGAAAAAAACAGAGCGAAATAATAATATTCGCAACTCAAACTCTAAACTCAATTACAAAATTATCTGGATTTAAACTCTGATTGAAAAATTCGAACATTTAGAAACTTAATATATGATTATCCGGGAAGAACCAGATCTCATTGCAGCCCATACAAAGTAAAAGTTGGAATTATTAAGTATAAAATTGTCAGAAATTGAGCTGTACAAGTGCATTGATGGTTTCTCTTATATGAGAATTATTAACACAAAACGGAAATGCACAAGGAACACTCATTGATAAATCCATTGCTACTTTGCCTTTTATAAAGAGAATTAAAAAAAAAAGATTCTTAAAGTAAAAAATAAAATAAAATAAAATATGAAGATGGGCTAAAGAAGATAATTGATTTCTTTTATGTATAAATTGAAAGAAAGCTTGATAACTTGTCCGTAAAGAAAGACACTCAACCCGCTAAATATGTTTAGAATATATATATATTGAGTCTTGCTTTTACTCCACAAACGAAAAAAAGAAGAAGAATTTTACTTTTTTTTTTGCTTATTTTTACTTCCAGACAAATAGGAAAAAGTTTCTGACACAACACATTGTACAACAGTTCACAGTTGTCTACACAATCATATCACTTGAAGCTATCAATAGCATAATCTGCAAATATATACTTACTCTTGTAGATCTTTGACCATCTGATTCTCAGCGAATGTAGTAACTCATTAAAGTATGAATAGATTCGAAATCCACATAGCTGATCACACTTTGAAAGTAATTCAGTTTTGGAAATAAGAACCATAACATAAACATCAATTTAGGCAAACACATTGTTCTCTCAAATCAGCAGAAATACACAAACAAATCGAACAATATTCACACATATATATATATATATATATTCTCTAAAAACCCAAACTCTGTAAATTTGTTGGGTTTGAAGATGATTCTCACCGGAAAAATAGCTGAAAATCGAGGAGTAATGGTAAAAAAATCAATAACTGATGATCAATCGACATGAAATTGACCAATTTCTCGGTTTCTGAGAGAACCAGCGATTTCGTCGGCGATAGACAAACATGTGAATATCCAGCCACTAAGAGCAAACCACACCGTTTTCGTCAGAAGCATCGCCATTTCCAAAGGCATCGCCATTATTTCTCCTTTTTTTTTTTCAGTTTGAGTGAAGAGAAACCAACCATTGGAAGAGGCAGTTGGTTGGAAGCTTTACGGTGAAGGAGAAGAAATTATGAAAATAATATTTAGCACGTGTGACACGTGGAAGATCTATCAAGCAATTATATATTGCCACGTGGTTAACTTTTTCACCAGCCGGGTCTTTTTCTAGCCAGTTAGGAGAGCGTTAGGCGACACGTCACTCTTCGACCAATTATTTCCAGCTTCAAAGTGAAGATCCCACGCATTATATTATGCAAAATTTGATGGTTCCAAAATAAATGTCACGTACAAGCTAGCTCACATATAATTGGACATTTTAAAACTATAATAATAATAATAATAATTATAACCAAGCCTTTTATTATTTTCCCTAAGTTTAGTTTAATAGTTCACAAACCAACAGGAAAGATTGCAATAAAACAGAAGAAAATAGGAGGCACAATGAATATTACTCATGTGCGACTTTGGAAAAAAAGTGATGGTCCAATTAGGTCGGCTTATTGGGTCATAGTGGATTCGGAAGGCAATGGCTCGTTATCCTTCCACCGTCAAGAGCGGGAGGTGGACGCTGCTCTGTGAGACCAGCCTCACGCAGTCTCCCCCACTCTAAGAAACATATGGCCCAAAGCCTTCGCTTAAGCCACATGCTTCAACTCCCAACTTGGAATGGGCAAGCCATCAATAGGAAAGATTGCAATAAAACAGAAGAAAATAGGAGGCACAATGAATATTACTCATGTGCGACTTTGGAAAAAAAGTGATGGTCCAATTAGGTCGGCTTATTGGGTCATAGTGGATTCGGAAGGCAATGGCTCGTTATCCTTCCACCGTCAAGAGCGGGAGGTGGACGCTGCTCTGTGAGACCAGCCTCACGCAGTCTCCCCCACTCTAAGAAACATATGGCCCAAAGCCTTCGCTTAAGCCACATGCTTCAACTCCCAACTTGGAATGGGCAAGCCATCAATAGGAAAGATTGCAATAAAACAGAAGAAAATAGGAGGCACAATGAATATTACTCATGTGCGACTTTGGAAAAAAAGTGATGGTCCAATTAGGTCGGCTTATTGGGTCAAAGTGATGGTCCAAAAAGATGACAAAAGAATTAGCTTTAGTACTAACTAGATTCATAGTGTTGTAAAAGGGTTTTCTTACTTGCCACTATCTGAATTGTTGGAAGCTTCAGAATCAGACGTTGAATATGATGGCTCTCCTTGGTCTTGGATTGTTATAATTCCTTGTTCCTGAAAATGATGATTTTGTTGCAGTAGTACTCCTTGCAGCCCATTGATTCTTCCTCCATTTCGTATCCTGTTGATGTTTTCCCAATCTTGCTGCCCGTTGATGCGTCTTCTGTAATAAATCCTGGTTATTCTTTCACCATTTTGTTGTCTGGTTTTCGTCCCTCAGAAGTTTCCTCCATTTTGCAGTCCGTTGTTGCTTCCTCCATTTAGCAGCCCATTGGTCCTTCCTCCAATTTGCATCCCATTGATTCTTTCTCCATTTAGCACCCTGGTGGTGCTTCCTCCAATTTGCAGCCCGCTGTTGATTCCTCTGTTGCTTCCTCCATTTAGTATCCTGTTGCTACTTTCTCCATTTTGCAGCCTGTTGAATAGTTCTCTAAAATGCATCCGGTTGTTGCGTCCTCCAAGTTGTAGTGTTTGCGGCTCTCTTAGGCTATTTACTCTTATATGTTCTCTAATCTGAGATGTAGAAGGGCCTTGTGCCGTAGTAGATGCCTGTGTAATGGTTAGGTTTCGAGGGTCTTGTGCCGTAGTAGCTGCATGTGCAACAGTTGGGTTTCGAGGGTGTTGTGCCGTAGTAGCGAAAAAGAGAATGATTCATGCAATTGCTTAAGTAGATAAGTTTAAAAGAAGTAAAGAGAGAAATACCCTTTTCCAATTGCTTAAGCAGCCGATTAAGTAGCCGAGGACTATGAAGCAGTCGCAGCGAAACAAGATTAACCGCAAGGGCGGTGTGGACGATGAGAAAGCGCCACCAACACACAATGCATGTTCCAACATATTTGAGCTCGTCGAGGATCAAATTGTAAGTATAAATTGTAAATATAATTATTTATTTCATTTTATATATTACAATATTTTATGTTTTATAGACTATTAAGGAGGAGTATGCACCGGACTGGCTACGTCTTATGAAGGACTGTCATCCCAACAAAAAGACGGGCACAATCCAGAATCCGAAGATGAAGCAGATTGTAGAGAATGTGGAGCGTAGGACGGAGGAGGTCATTACCCAATGCTCCCAGGAAGAAGGCTGTCCAGTTCACCTATCACGGGATGAGATCAATAATATTTTTCTTGAGGTATTCATTTTATCATTTAATTTACTTTTCCACATTACATTTTCATTTATAACAATAAAATTAAATTTTATGTGTAGGAAACTCTTGTTTCCAAGGGACGACGTTTCGGACTCGGGAAATTGGTCAATGCCGATGGTGTGCCGGAACATGTTAGCTTGATTCAAGGACTTGGAATGAGTCAGCGAGAGCGTCAAGAGCTGGAGGATCTTCGTGCAGCTCTACAGGCAAGTCAAGCAGAATTTAAAGCCTATCGGGATGACAACAAAGCTCGGCACGCGAGGACCGAAGCTCAGATGGCGAAGCTACTTCGGTTCATGGATACTCCACCATCCTTACAATCAGATAGCGAGACTCAAGACCCGAGACTTTAGGATTCAGACATAAATTTTGTAATATATATTTTATAACAAAAAAAATAATTTTGGAATTCTTATTTATAAATATTTGAAAACTATTAATTTTTATTTATTTATTTTATTCATTGTGGTTGGTTTTCATTGGTTACAAATGTGGTTGGTTTTCGTTGGTTAACTAAATCAACGAAAATCCACAACATTTATTAAAATTAATAAGTGGTCGGTTTTTGTGGGTGAAATTAACCAACGAAAATCGACCACATTTATTTAAAATATTTATAAAAATAAAATTAATAAGTGGTCGGTTAATCATGTTCTTTTCGAATGTCCGATAGTGATCCAGTCTTGGGCACTATCGACAACACCAGCAGGACTACACTTCCCGGGATAGTATATTCTCTCAAATAGGGATCATCTATTATGGAGACTTCCTAACCAAGCGGAACCACTAAATTACCCCTGGATACTATGGTTTCTCTGGAAATCGAGAAATGAACGGGCATTCTCAAATAAGATCAAGAATCCTCAGGATCTTACTTTGGAAGCAGAAGCGGAAGCTCATGCTTGGCATCAGGCAAAACACTTGTACGAGACTGGAGAGAGATGTTTCTATGATCTCGAATGAACATCTCGAATCTATTTCAAGACCTCTTACTGTTAATCAAGCGTTTACAGGATACAAGTGCATGGTGGATGCTTCTTGGAAAGAATCTGACCTCGTTTCAGGAATAGGGTGGTATGGTTTCCCTTTCGAGTGTGGTGGAGTGAACATGGGAGCGCAATGTATAAGACGAAGCTTCTCCCCTCTTCATTCGGAGTTTGAAGCCTTACTCTGGGCTATGTCTTGCTTGATAGCTCTTCATATAAATGAAGTGGTGTTTTTGGTGGATTGTTCAGAACTTGGTAAGATGGTGGAGGAACCGGAGGCATGACCAGCTTTTAGCCCTTATTTGGAGGATTTTGCGAGGCTTAGAAGCTCGTTCCGGCTCTGTTCTGTAGCTTTGGTTCCACGTGCTCTCAACCATAAGGCGGATTTCTTGGCTAGATATATTCGAAGTTTAGACATGGATTCTGTGTTCGTAAATGATGTACCTTTACATTGGTTTGAGGCTTAAATGATTGAAAGTTAAGTTGACAAAAAAAAGTGGTCAGTTTTTGTTGGTTAAGTGTACCCACAAAAACCGACCATTTATTAATTTTTTTAAAATTAATTTTAATAAATGTGGTGAATTTTCGTTGATTTATCAAAATGTTCTCTAGAGATCAACAAAATGCCATAATCTATCAAAGACTAGATGAATGTTGTCAGCTACTTGTTCATATCTCAAATCAATCATGATGCAAATTCAGAACCCAAGTGATCATTTGCAACCAATGTTCTACAGAAACCATAGTATACAAAGTAGCCATGAAACAAGAGAACATCCCCCATGAGACAGTCATATAACCAATCCAATCTAATAATGAAAATCCAGTTCAAGAGAAACTATTGTATACAAAGTAGCCATGTATCTTCCAATTCATGCGAAACAACTTTAACTTCAAATCACCATGTAGCCTCAATAGCATTGTAGAATACAGAGATATGAAATGGAAACTAAAGGAAGCCGATGGAAATAATACCTATCGTTAAGGAAAGCTATGCTTAAGGCTGTTAGAGTAACACCCACAATAGCCAGTGGTCTTGTAATAAGTGCAAGACTTGATTCAACAAATAATCCATTAGCAAACTGTACATGATCTTAATTAAATCCTAAAATCTCAAAGTACAGCTACAAAGCAAAAAGTTTATGCAATCCTTTCACTTACCCAGAACGAAAATCACCAAAATAAAGTAATTTGTCCTAGTTGCAACCTGCAATATATAAAACCGGAATACGTTTCAGGACCATAGAAATCACAGACAGAGAGATATACAATGAATAAGTGATCAAAAATGCAGAAAAATTATCAGTTTAGATGATACCTTAGCTCAGATCTCGACCACCGGCGATGTTAGGGTTTCGGAAGAATTACGATCAAAAGCAGCCAGCAAAGTTTAGGGTTTTCGAATTGAGAATAATTGATAACAGAATTTTTGTGTGTTTTTCAAAACCTATTATACTAGTGTGTCGGTGTAGTAAAATAGGTGTCAATCCAACAGGAAATGTAGCTAACACTCAGAATACAGTAAACTATTCTAATTCAAGCTGATCA
>OVBA01008235.1:0-12873 GCA_900406435.1 Lepidium aucheri
TTTCAATCACTTCCCAAACCTTATGAACTTCGAATAAGACCTTCATACGGAAAATCGCCCATACCGTATAATTGGTGGTACTTAGCATCGGACATTGAATTAACGAGGAAGAAGCTCCTCCTCCTTCTCTCGGTTTAGCTTCAACTATATCTCCCATGTTTTAGTTAAAGCAAAGACTTGACACACCTTTGTGATAAGAAAATCACGATTTTAGTAGCTCCCANCCACAATTTTATTAGCTCCCAAAACCTTGTTTGGCTCTGATACCAAATATAAAATCGAAAATAACACTTTGTAAAGAATTGCTCTCTTTATTGATTTAGGAAAATAACTCAAAACCTTTAGCTTACAAGAACAACTCTCTTTAAAGCTCTCAATCGAAATTTTTGAGGATTGTTATGACTCAACAACCCTATTTATAACCACATATCATAATCCTAATTGATATAGGTAACTCTAGTTCTAGATAACTCCTAAAAACTAATTAATCCTTATCTTCTTAGGATAGCTTGCACTTCAACCTAATCTCTTGATCTTATCATCAAGCTTATCTTCAACATCGGCAATTATATGTTGTGTTTAATTAGAAGTAGTGATTACATAAGTAATGAAGTACTAAATTAGCAATGTTTTCCCCTCTTATTCGTGTCTTTTAGTCAATTAATTTTTGCCCACTACGTAGGAAAAGAAAAAGAAGAGCATACATATTTTATCCACTTATTATATTACTCCACCAGAAAACTTTGTTTCATTAGAAAATGTTCTCTAATCTCTACTTTCAATGCATATTTTATTATAAAAGTTTGTTTTTGTTTTTATCTTTCTTTTTCCTCACTCTTCTTAATTATAAATACTAGTTTTATTAGAATAATAAAAGACTAGGTTAGGGAAATGGCTTTAATTAGTAAGATTTTTTATTAAGCATAATGTTTTGGTAGGAAACAATCATATTTGAAGAATTTAAAATAGACATATATGATTGATTCTTACAAGAACATTATGCTCAACAAAAAGTTTTACCAATCAAAGCCAATGACTATGGCGTTATACCATGTATGTTTTTAAACTTCCAATTGGTGTTTGTCGGAATATCAATCAATTATTTTCTTAGTTCTGGTGGAGTAAAGCTGTTGAACAAAAATTTATGTTATGGGTTAGTTTAAAATGTATAAGGTTGTCAAAGAAAAAAAGTGGGTTTGATTTTCAAGATATTGACAGCTTCAACCAAGCTATGCTTAGCAAGTGTGGCGTATTCTCAAACATCTGAATAGTCTAGTTGCTCATGTATTACAAAGTCAATATTTCTCTGACTCTAACCTAAAAGAATCCACTATGTGATCACGTTCTTTGTTTCTTTGGTGATCTATATTGGAAGGTACGGATTTGGTGAAATATGGCCTGAGATGCCTGATTAGTGATGGAAAGCAGATTAAAATCTGGACTAATATGTGGTTAGATATGTCTCACCCACGTCCTCTACAACGTCTCTCTTGTTCTCATATACACTTTGAATGTGTTGTTGAATTGTTCTGCTCAGATTTTAAAGCATGGAACAAAGCATTACTTGATGGTGTGGCGGAGACACCGAGATAGACATGGTACATCTGCGGATCTGGTGAGATTTTTAGGGGCCGTGTTCTCACAGTAGAACTCGAGGTTCACACTGTAAGGCAACCAACTATGGGAGGTAGGCTCGAAAACGGCTAGGGTTTTGAGATCCTCTTTCGTGAGCTTGGCGGCTAGGATTTTGGTTTCTTTTTTAATCTCTCTGATTTTATTAATGACCAAAACAACACTTATATAAGAAATATGTTAGGAAATCCAAATTACAAGTTAGGCCTTACGTAGTGGGCCAAATTAATTAGAAGAAAAGAAAGAAAAAAAAGCTTTTTAAAAATTGGGTTTTCTTTCTCTTAATGAGCCGATCAAAAATAAGCCTTAGAAAGAAAAAATGAGCCTTCAACTTTTGGACATAAAAAAAAACTTAATGGACCCTCCAAAACCCAAATAAATAAAAGAAAGGCCCATCATAGAGTAAAGCTTGCGTGTTTTATTAGCCAACCCTAATGCCACTCTGCACAAGATCTTTCCCTCTCAGAGAGATTCGATCTCGAATCCAAAACGGTTCAAGAATTGGGTTCCCTCTTATTTTCACACACATTGGTGGGCATCTTTAGGTCAGCTGTATTCTCGCCAACGTTCATGTACTTGGTCCCAGCGGACTGGTCTTTTTTTCTCCTCGTCTTCACAACTTCATTTGATGGGTCCAGCAACCCTCTCAGATCGTTATCCTCATGTAGCTTCTCCAAGCTACTCTTCTTTGCATCTTCTTCCAGTAGGGCCAAAAAACAAAGAATCCTAACGGATCCTCCAAAAACCAAATAAATAAAAGAAAGGTCCATCAGAGAGTGAGGCCTGTGTGTTTGATTAGTCTACCCTGGTGCCACGCTGCACCAGATCCCTCTCTTTCAAAGAAATTTGATCCCAAAACCAAAACGGTGCAAGGATTGGGTTCCTTCTTCTTTTAACACACATTGGCATGCATCATTAGGTCAGTTCTATTCTCGCCAACATTTGTGTACTTGGTCCGAACGGTATTTTTTTCTCCTCGTCTTCAAAACTTCATTTGATGGGTTCAGCAGCCCTCTCGGATAATTCTCCTCATGTAGCTTCTCCAAGCTACTCTTCTTTGCAGCTTCTTCCAGCAGGTCCAACAACCTACCTGGATTTTCCTCCTCTTACGTGACCATTGGCAAGGGCCGATCATAGTCTCCACATAACCGTTTCTTTACTTTCTTCTCAGCATACGCTTGAAGGCAAGCAAGAAGTACATGCCTTCTCATGGCATCAAACTCTCCCCCTGGACTCAACCATGTGAGGTTTTATGGTTAATAATGAAGCTAACATTACACTATTAGCTTAGCCAAAACGTTCTTGACTTCACTCAAAGGAATCAGCTTCATTTCCGCGGTTATAGGAGACGATTTAGGTTGTACTGGCGGCTTGAATCCACCAATAATCCTTACAATCAGTTGTTTCGTCTTTCCCGCTTTACTCAAGTCACCACGTACTAGTAAGTCCAGAAATATATCCAGGATATTCTTCTCCATTGGCACGAACAGAAGATGGTTAATGTCTCTAGTACCCAGCCATGGTTTTCTAACAGCTGATGGTTCTTTGCGACTTAGATGAGAGAGGTACAGGGTCCTCATGGGTTTGCGTTTACCTTTTTGTTACAATGACAAGTTTAAAGGTTACATGTGTTATAATCCACCAACTAAGTGCATCTATATCAGCATACATGTGGCTTTTGATGATTTTATTTTACCATAAGGTTTTATGCTCATTTGCTTCCTCAGTCCAAAACACCACTAATGTTTTTGTGGTACATGAGTTTTCATCCACCCCTTATTTTAAGTTAAAGATATATTTTCTCACAATTTTCTTGGTGAAGAGATTGTTCTTTGTGAGCCACTGCATGATGTTGCCCATAATATTGTAGTCATTATCTTTCCAGTTTCATAGTCTTCGAGTTTTACTGAACATTCAGAGCCCATCACTAGAAGTCCTGGAGAAGAATTTTGATTCATACCCAAGATTTCCCTCCTCTATCATTTGTTGTTCCTGTCAATAATCATCCTATGATAATACATGCTAAGGTATGTGTGGTCAAGTCTAACCCGAGATATGCCTTGCACACAATTTGTACCAATTATCCTAAACCAAAATTTGTTGCTAGTGCTTTAAAAGATCCAGGTTGGACAACTGGTATGGAAATAAAATTGGTTCTTTTTGTAAGAATGGGACATTCTCTCCAATTCCTCATGATTCTACACAAAATATCCATAGGTGTAAGTGGGTTTTCACACCAAACTTCATATTGATGACTCTTTAGACAAGCTAAAAATTAAACAAGGTTGGTTGCCAAGAGCTACTTGCAAGAAAATATAGTTGATTATGATGAAACTTACGGTCCAGCTTTAATAACAACTAGAGTTTGAGCTATACTTCATGTTGGCATAGCACATAAATGAGAAATTAAGCAGCTAGATGTCCAAAATTTCTTTCGTCATGGAGAATTAAAAGAACATGTATATATGATGCAACTATATGGTTTTGTTAATCCGTAAAAGCTCGATTATGTCTACAAACTCCACAAATCAATTTTTGGTTTGAAGCAAGCTTTGTGTGCTTGGTTTAACAAATTGAACACATTTTTACTCAGATTTTGCTTCATTTGTAGCTTTCTATCCGTATTTGTTCGTTTACTTCAAAGACAACAATGTCATTTTCATGCTCTTATACGTTGATGGTATGTTATTGACTGCAAATAATGCTACACTTATTGCCCACTTGATGACATGTCTAAACTATGAGTTCAAGATGAAAGATCACCGTGCATTTATTAAGCACATCATCACTCTGATGGTTTGTTTCTTAGTCAAAAAAATATGTTGTCGATCTCTTAACCACTACATGATTGGTTGACTGTTCCCGATGTTAACACCTCTTTCTCTGCAACTTGATTTTGTTCCTAATCATAATGTTTTGTTTTCAGAGCCTACATATTTTTGAAGTCTTGCGGACAAGCTACAATACTTGACTCTCACATGGTCAGACATTCAATTTGCAACCAATCTTGTTAGTCAAAGAATACATTCACCCACCGAAACTAATTTTTCTTTGCTCCAATGAATTCTGCACTATTTCAAAAGTACGATCTCAGCTTTAATATCATTTTTAGGTCTTCTAAGAAGCATCCCACTATCTCTTACTCTTCGATAGAAGTAGAATATCATATTTTATCTCTTGCAGCTCAAGAAGTAACTTGGCTGACTTCATTTTTCCATGAAATTTGTCTCACGCCTACCACACCTGGAGAATTATACTATGATAACTAATCTACAATTCACTTGCCACCCAATCCACCTATGTGTTCTCGCTCCAAGCATTTTGAGATGGACTTTCATTACATATGTGAACATATTGTTTTTCTAAGCGAATTGGAGTTATACATATTCCATCTTCTCAACAAATTGCAGACATCATCACAAAGTCTCTTCCACATGTTGTTTTCTTTGATCTTAGGTTCAAACTTGGTATTTCTAGAAGGCGGGGTGAATGGTGTAAATGTTATATAAAAAACATTCTAGTTAAACCACAGTCTTTCAAAGTCTATGAGCATGTGAAAGTAAAGGCAAAGACTTGTTTTCAATCAAGGGCTTTGCCTTCCACATCAAAAGGGGAGAATCAAGTTCATTCAGAATATTCTAATCTTCCAACAATAAAATTGTCCTCACACTGCAAAAACTCAAAATTGTCCTCACTCAGAGCCACGCGATCGAATCCCCGATGATTTACTTTTTCATAGTCTTTTTGCTCTACTCATGAGTATCTAAGGTAGGACATGTGTCCATTAATAAAAGGTTATATCTTGCTTACATATATGTTATCACATCATGTAAAAGTATCATGAAATGAGAATTTCTTTTATATCATTTTCTTCTCCGAGCTTTCTCAAGCTTTTCTTTTTTGCTTTCGAAAGAATGGTCTATATGTGTGTGTAATCTTGAAAAGCTATTTATCCACATCAAACCATTAAATATTGTTTTTCTCACTTCGCAAAACTAGGTAAAGGGTGTTGAATATCTCTGGGTGGTATTGAGTGTCAAGTCAGAAAGTAAAAATGTTCAAGACTCAAACTAAAAAGCACAATTAATGAAAATAGTTAAGACTTTGATTGGTAATTACATAATCGCTTAATAACATCTTTTAATGTGATTTTGTCAAAATTTTGCCAATCAACATAATGTACTTAGTGGCGTACTGTAATACAATTCTACAATTTTTTTGTCTAAAAATTTACAAAGGGAAAGATTATTAGACAAATAAACAATATTTTATTGCTTTTGTTGCCTAAAGATTACAATTAATAATAAAATAATATATACTATTATTCACTGTTTTTTTGTTCCTATACGATTTCTTAGCTTTATATTTGTACAAATGTATTAGTAAAATAAGATGCACTCGACCAATACCTATAATTGTCTAATTTATTAAAAAGGAATTTTAATGTTATTTTAAGATTTACATATGCCAATGTATTCAGTCAATGAGTCTCTAATAAATATTTACCATGCAACCAATTATAATTTAAAATTCTACTAAATATAAATAATATCTACATAATTTATAAATATGAGTTTAAATGTAAAAAGAAGTGGAAAGTTTTAGATGTTCCAAGATATAATAAGAAGATTCAGATAAAATTATTAGAGGTCCAATGAGCGTTACACAATTTCATTCAGATTTCGGAAATTCAGGATATGAATTTTGACCAAGCATTACAAGATAATATAGATAGACTAAAAGATAACTATGACGATTAAACAATACCACAAGTTGAGGTGGAACAAGTTACAATACAAGCTGAAGAAAGAAATGCAAATCGATACATGAAAATTGTAAAAAATAAAATTGTGTCTACGAATCATTAAATATTTTATGTATCATGAATGTATTATAATTAGTGATAAAAAGCAATAATTATGTTATATTTTGTATAATATTTATAAAATATTTTTTCAAGTATTAAATATATAATTTAATTTTAGAAATTATTGTTTTTAAATACAAGAAATATTTATAATGTACTGAGAACTGATTTAAAATTTAATAGTTATATTAATAATATTAAATTATATTCTGTTATTCAGCAAAAATTATTCATTCTAAAACAAACAAGATACGGGTTGAGAAGGGGAAGTTAGCATAATTAGACAAGATTGAATCACCGTTTCATTTTGCAAATATCTATTTTGCAATATATCATTCTATAAATTTTTATTCTGCAATTTTATTTTATTTTTGTCATTAGGCGATTACGCAACTTTACCATGAGAACCTAAATACAAACAAAATGGCTGCAGACAATAGAAATATGGTGTTTTTTTAATCAGTAGATGCGAGATGCGGGTGTCCTGGACAGTCTTTTGGAAATAGAAAAGGTCCACTTTTACTTACCCATCACTCATTTTGCGGATGTTTACATTTTGTCATGAAAGGTATAATATTAGTTCATTGGATTGAGATATCTAGAAGAGCATGCCACCACCAACCGATACAAAATTTCACCTTAAGCAATAAGGCAACAATTTGTACAAGGGACTTGAAGAGATCCCTAAAAAGCTTTTTAGACTGGTACGCAGAACCGAGAGGAACTCGGTTAGTGATTTAGCATACAAAAAATGAATTTAACCATAATTAGATTGTTTCAAATATTATTTGTTACACATACACGCATCAAAAATATAAAAAATTTCATATTATTGAAAAAGAAAACAGGTTCTGTATTAGTTGCATTTGGCCTTTTGCTGCAACTTTACAAAGAAAATATAGGCTTGTTCGAAAGTAAATATATGAAAGAAAGAAAAACAATCAAAAACAAATATGATAAAGTGTTTGAAAACAAGCATGACGTTCTTCTTCATCTACTTAACTTGACTCTTAGGAAGCAGAGTAAGGCAGGACGTTTTCTTCCTAAATAACAATGTGACCTTTGTCTTATAGTTTGAGCCAATCAAATGAAGGAGTCTAAAAGAACTCTTTTTGACCCTAAGACATGACACCATTTAATGTTCTTTCTGTAAATAACACCAATCTCTTGACATATATAATCTCAGCTTTAAACTGCAAACAAACAAAACAAAGTTGTATATGCAAAACCCCTAAACTGCATACTGAGTAAAGACAAGACATGTGAAACTTTTTTTTATATATAAAAATAAAAATGTGAAATATGCTTTTTAATCAAACATACAAACCCCCAAAAGACAAAATGATGATGCAAAGACTGCAACTGCAACTAACCAAATAATAAAGAGAAAAAAGGAAATAATAATCAAGGGATTGTCCTCTAATAATGCCCCCACTTGATAAAAACATGAGACCTTCCCATCAAAGGGGTTGAAGAAAAGATATGAGAGATAATAAAAACAATTTTGCAGAATGTAGTAGTATTATGAGGTGTTCGATGAAACCTTTTTCATTTTGGTAAAACTTTGTCCCAAATCCCACCAGAAAACGACCACAACTCCTCCACCTCTTCCGCCTCCGGGGGGATTTCCTTACCCGGTGGGAAAGTTTCACCTGCGACTCCTCCAGTTTCATTATCTACCCCCCAAGACTCATCAATTCCTCATCCATAAACTCAAAACTCGATTCCCCGACTGACCCAGTAATGCTGACTATGCAAATGAAACTGATGACAATGATGATGATGCTGATGTGACTTAGGCTGTTGCAGCTCTACCCTCCCCGACTGACTCAACCCACCCAGAGATGCATGCAGACTTTACTAAAAGGCAAAAGGAATTTTCTTTTCTTTTTTCTGAATTATAGGCGAGCAAGAGCCTTCAAACAGAAATGGCACGGGTAATGGCATGTTTGGCCCATTCCGCTGCTTCTTTAACTGTGTGGTCTTCAGAGGACAAACATTCGTTTAAGAAATCTTTACTTGACACTGATTGTTGTATCAAACCACCCACATGACTCCCTAGTGTATCTGCTAAATCTCCTAAGACCCCAATCGCTGTCTTCATCACCACCTCATCCCTGTCACACAGCATTTATAGCAACATTAAACTTGTATATGTTTTAATAGCTAGTAATATTTAATTTAGTTGGGTGGAGACAAACTTACATGTCTTTCTCCATGTATATACTGTCCAAAAACTGGAGAATATGGGGTGCGTAAGTAATCAGGAGCTGGGTTTTTGGAGAGTTCTTGAAACCTTGAAATATACCTGAGTAAGCCTCGAGGATTCCATTTCTCAACGAGTTTGTGTACTCTGTCAATTCATCATCAGCTCCAGACGAGTGAGCAGATAATTCAGCTGCGCTCTGAAGCATCGGCATTGAATACACCAGGTACTTCTCAAAATTCTCACCAATGGCAAGTGCTATGTCACCAAAACAGGAGAATATTGGTGGTTTCACTGAGCGGTGCAACTGGTTGCTCGACAAATCTTTCAGAAGCTGCGTCATAATCCCATCACAATAAGGTAAAATCTTGTCCTCCAACGCCCTGCAGATATCCCCAAC
Source organism: Lepidium aucheri (assembly GCA_900406435.1). Taxonomy (NCBI): domain Eukaryota; kingdom Viridiplantae; phylum Streptophyta; class Magnoliopsida; order Brassicales; family Brassicaceae; genus Lepidium; species Lepidium aucheri. Next base: position 9,106 of record OVBA01008235.1, read on the forward strand.
AACACCCACAGTAACAGCACACACTTGGTATTCTTCAAAGTTTTGAAGGCCCATTTCCAAGTACTTGTAAAACTCCGGCATGTATTTGGCGAAAACAGGACCTGCAGCATAAGCAAGAGCGCCAATAGCAAGCATGGCTTCCTCGTGCGCAGTTGCACTTCTACAACCAAACACCCTCAGGAAAAGCCCCATCATTTGATCTGCATACTGCATGAAAGCATAATTGTTTGGCTCAGATCCCATTTTCTGTATAATGACTTGCAAGCATCCACATAGAAGTCCTTGCAGTTCATTTTGTTTCTCCCTCTCATCCAATGAAAGCTTTTCCCCTTCTAGAGTATTGTGAAGTTCCAACATTATCACTGGTACTAATTGCAGAACCATATTTGCTGTTTCATCAGTTGAACACCTGACAACTTCATTCAACGCCTCGTACGCTGCAGTCCTTAAGCGGGATTCAGTTGCGTCCTCTCTGTGAGCAACAGCAAGGAGTGAATGAATAATTTCCTGGAAAAAGGGTGTTAATGGAGAATTGGGACCGATATCCTCATAGCCTTGAGCAAGGAAGTATAGAGCCCCACAAGCCTTCTCTGCAACATTTGGAGCATCTTTCATGGTCTGAATCAGTACTGTTATAATCTGCTGGCAGTTTGCCTGAGTAATTATTGGTGTCTCAATTGTTGAACCATGAAGGAACTCAAAAATCCGACCAAGGGTCCATGCGGTCGTGTCTTTCACATGGTTGCTTGGATCATTTGTTAGAGCATTGAGCATAAATGTTAACGCTGCGTTAACAATTGCCATCAACTTATCTGCAGAAGGGCCTTCCAAAATGGAACCAAAAGCATAAGTTGCAGCTTCACGGTCTCTCCAATCAGGCTTCGATATTTTCTCTTCAATAAACGGCATGACATGTGGTACAATGTCATCTCCAACTGCCCTAGCAACCAAACCAAGGCATGTCCCACCTGCCATGGCAATATTCCAAGCCCCTTCATCCAAATCTTGATCTTCTTCTTGTTTGAGAAGAGTCTCCAGCAGTAGAGGCACAAGCCCGGGGAGAGCCTGCTTAGTAAAATAAAAGCATGGAATATCAGAATCCCCAGCGAACTCACCACCATATTCTTCTAAGATGTCAATTTCTTCATCACAAATAGAACTCCAGAATTCAATTGCCTGTAGAGCAACAGACTCATCATCTTCTCTCACAGCCTTAGCCGTTATGTTGAATATATCTTGCATATAATGCGCCAACTTCTCATAGTATGTGGAAGCTATAGATACCAAACACTCAAAAGCCGCCTGCCTAATTTTCACCTCAGGGGACAGGGTTGCTTCACACACAACTCTCATGATATAATCACGCTCCATGTCGTTGTTGAAATTTGCCTGGGCGAATCCTAGAGCCATGTATAAAGCACGAGTTGCAGCAAGTCTAACATCATTATTTCCTTCAGCAGCATTCATACCCTGAACAACAGCTGTGAGTATTTTATTTACATGCTCCTGTTCTACAACGTCAGGTGACACTTCTTCACACAGGTATCCAAGAGTCTCCAAAGTAGCTTGCTTGACATGAGCTGGTAACTGATGTATATTTGAGAGAAGAGATACTATGAGCTCAGGCCACTGCTTCTGTGGCAACTCAATACCTGCAACCTTAGCAATGACCTGAGAAGCAGTTGAACGAACATCAGGTACAGGAGATGACAGTGTCTTCAACAAGAAGGCTCTGATCTGCGACTTTGTTGACATGTCTAAAGCCAGCCATCTCTGGACAAGCTCATACTTCCTGTGTTGTTCCTTAGCATCAAGAGCATTCTTTAGGACTAAACCGGCTAATTTCCTGCTATCTACTGGCTTCTCATCATTTGCAAGCTCTCCAGCAAGTGACAACAAGAAACCTGCAAGGTTCTGCTCCTGAAACTGCTTGAGACTTTCTTCAGCGTGCTTACGCACAGTTCCATCAATTGCCTGGGCATTTATGAGCAACTGGGTAACCTCCATTGCCATAGGTTTATCTGCAATAGAAACATTCAACACATCAGATTTAGCAAAACTGAAATGATGATATACATTAAAAAAGGCTAAGAATAAAGCAGAAACTATAACAAAATCGGTAAAGTATGACATCAGAGCAAGTTTAGGTGAAAGCCACCAACATAAAGAGATTCAATAAAAACCAAAAAGCAAGCCCAAGAATTCAGCTTAAGATCCAGTTCATTCCACAAAAGCCTATTAAATCACTATCACCCACACTTAATCTTACAAGCGACCATGAATCAATAAAACATCAAGGAATGGTCATGTCCAGTTAGAAGACTATCAAAGTTAATGAAATAGCGCCGATCAAAGATCCAAGCATGAACTCGAATACAAGACGAAATCAATTAGTTACTAAGAAGACCAAATCAACTAGTTACTAGAACAGATAAGCAAATCAATAAAATATATTAGCAAAGTCGAGAAACGAAGGAGTTCAAATCCTTGAACAGTGTACAAATCGAAGCAAAAGTTGGAACCGATGATTAAAATCGAGATCGAATAAGAAAAAAGCGAATTGGGAACTAATGAATCCAAAGATGGATCTTTTGGAGCATGTTAGATTGATGAAGTAAAGAAGATTACCAAGAATCTCGGCGGCGCCGATCGGATAAAGCGGAAATCGGAGACTGAGAACAAACCCTAGAAGCCCAGAAGGAAGAGAGAGAAGAAGAAGAAAAACAGTTCCAGCGAAAAAGGGTAGAGAGAGAAAGAAGAATCGGCTGTGAAGATGGGACTTAAAATTTTAAACAAATATTTAATATATTTTTTTGGCTTTTTAGACTAACAATTATGTATATCTCCTTTTTTGACAATTATTTGAAAAAAATTTCCACTTGTTTATACTTTTGATTTTTTGACTTAAACGTACATATTGGGGGTTTTTTTTCCGTCACATATTGGGGTTTGTTAAGTGTATCATAAATTGATTAATTATTATCATAAATATAAATATAAAAAAAGGAGGAAGTAATTTTTCTGAATTATATTAAGATATAATTTTAATCTGGTGTGATTATATGTTGTACTGTACATCGCGTGTTGCGTTGTCCTTATCTGACCCCATCCAAAATATTCTAATCGTTTCCAAATCCTGACATCGCTTAATGAATAAACGATCCACATATTTTTTTCTTTCCGAAGATATATAAATGTAAATGTAAATATAAATATAATAGAGATTTTATAGTTTTTTTTTCAATCATACTATAATAAAAAATTTATAAGTTATAAGATTGAAACTAAGATAATTGAGAAGTGAATTCTATCTTATTAATGAATAAGAGTTATATATTTATAGGGGAATACAATCTCATGAATAAGTAAAGTTCTTGTAAAATAGGAAATAAGTTAAACCGTATTTAATCTAATGGGCCGGTTATGGAGTCCATCTATATGATTTATAACATTCCCCTTTGGATGACATAACCGTGCCTGACACTAAACTGGGATCTCTATAATGCGCTAGGGAATGTTGCCTCATTAAAGCCTTACCACGAAAATTCAGTGGGATAAAACCATGGTGAAGGAAAAAGAGTACAACACGCATTACTCCCCTGATTTGAGCATCACTGTAGATCCTTAAGTCTTCGCATTCCGATCTGATGGATGAGCTTCCGGAATGTTGAAGTTGGCAATGATTTGGTGAACACGTCGACTGAAATCTCGCTTGACCGGATCTGTTGAACTTTGACCTGCATGTCCTTCTGCAACTCGTGGGTGAAG
>OVBA01008236.1:0-12872 GCA_900406435.1 Lepidium aucheri
TAATTGTCATTTTGACTCATTATTTGAACCCCTTTCAAATTCTGCAGCCGATTTTATTTATGGCCTTTATTTGGCTGAGAATTTAATTAACAAATGGGCCTCTTGATAGTGTACCCCAATTGCCTCATTAAAAACCTTAAGGAGAAAACCCAATGGGATAAAACTCACTTAAGGGAAAAAGAGTGCAAATGAGTTACACACCCATTTGTTAATNCCTTGAGTATCTCCTCATCACTAGAGCTGTCCATGATCACATCATCAACCATTTTTGGTTTACCAATTTTTTCGTAAGCTTTTTGTTTGTGTTCTTGAGAGAAAAATGAGGATTGTTGGAGACCTATGGGGAAGATAATTTTAGGATCATCTTCACCCATTATTAAGTTCTTAATTTCCTTTCTCATCACATCTTTAATTTAGTTTATGCTTTTTTTTATTTCAATTTGCTTGTTTGTTCTTCATTTTGGAATGATAGAGTAGTCATTGATAGGTTGATGGCTAGGTAGATCTGTGGGATTTATAATTGAATCATGAGTTTAGGTTTATAGATCTATTGATTCCTTTACTTTGAGTTTTCTTAATGCTACATCCAACTTGATCCCTTGGAAATAGATGCTAGGAAAATTACCGCCCAAGAGGTGTTCGATGAAATTCTGGAAAGACTCTTTTGTCAGCTTTTCTTCCATAGCCTTCGAGAGATGATGCTTTGGGGATTAGTGGTCTTAGTGAGCTCAATTTTAATGTTTATTGATTATTTGGTTTTGAAAATGAGACTTGAGCATTGAACTAGCACTTACTACTCTCACAAACTGTCTAACTCTCTTGTTATTTACTTATGTGCTTCTCACCACTTGTTTAGTAATCTTATGTTGATAGAGAACGTTGAACTAACACATATACTCTCACAAACCATCTATCTCTCTTGTCATTGACTCACGTGCTTCTCACCACTTGTTTAGTAACATTAAGCTGATAAAGAACGTTTAAGTTGCACTTACTACTCTTACAAACCATACAACTCGCTTATTATTATATATGTGTTTCTCACCACTTGCTTAATAACATTTAGTTGATAGCTAACGTGGAACTAGAACTTGCTACTCTCACAAACCGGCCAACTCTCTTGTTACTGACTCATGTGCTTCTCACCACTTGATTAGTAACCTTAAGATGATAAAGAATGTTGAACTAGCACTTATACTCTTACAAACAGTCTAACTCACTTGTTGTTGACTCATGTGCTTTGCACCACTTCTTTAGTAAACTTAACTTGATAGAGAACGTTTTGGTAGCACATACTACTCTCAAAAACCATCTAACTCTCTCGTTATTGACTTATGTGCTTCTCACGACTTTTTCATGACCTTAAGTTGATGAGAACGTGGAAGTAGCAAAATACTCTCACTAACCGTCCAACTCTCTTGTTATTGACTCACATGCTTCTCACAACTTGTTTAGTAACACTAAGTTGATAGCACATTTAAGTAGCACTTACTACTCCCAAAACCATCGAACTCTCATTTTATTGACTTATGTGCTTCTCACCACTTGTTTAGTTACCTTAAGTTGATAAAGAACGTTGAACTAGCACTTATACTCTCACAAACCGGCTAACTCTCTTATTTTTGAATCATGTGATTCTCACCACTTGTTTAGTAACCTTAAGTTAATAGAGAACGTTGAACTAGCACTTACTAGTTTCACAGACCGTCTAAATCTCTTGTTATTAACTTATCTGTTTCTCACCACTTGTTTAGTAACCTTAAGATGATAGAAAACGTTGAACTAGCACTTATACTCTCACAAACCGTCTAAATCTATTGTTATTGACTCACATGCTTCTCACCACTTCTTTAGTAACCTTAAGTTGATAGAGAAGGTTTAAGTAGCACTTACTACTTTCACAAACCATCTAAATCTCTTGTTATTGACTTATGTGCTTCTCATCTGTTTTGAGTAACCTTTAGTTGATAGAGTACGTAAACCTAGCACTTGCTACTCTCAAAAACCAGCTAACTCTCTTGTTATTGACTCATGTGCTTCCACCACTTGTTTAGTGACCTTAGGATGATAGAGAATGTTGAACTAACACTTATACTCTCACAAACCATCTAACTTTCTTGTTATTGACTTATGTGCTTCTCACCACTTGTTTACTGACCTTAAGTTCATGAGAACGTTGAAGTAGCATTCATACTCCCACAAACCGGCCAACTCTCTTGTTATTGACTCACATGTTTCTCACCACTTTTTTAGTAACCTTAGTTTGATAGAGAACATTTAAGTAGCACTTACTACTCTCACAAACCATCTAACTCTCTTGTTATTGACTTATATGCTTCTCACCACTTGTTTAGTAACCTTAACTTGATAGAGAACGTTGAACGAGCACTTACTACTCTCACAAACAATCTAACTCTCTTGATATTAACTTATGTGCTTCTCACCACTTGTTTAGTAACCTTAAGATGATAGAGTACGTTTAACTAGCACTTGTACTTTCACAAACCGTCTAACTCTCACGTTATTGACTCATGTGTTTCGCACCACTTCTTTAGTAAGCTGAACTCGATAGAGAACGTTTCAGTAGAACGTACTACTCTCACAAACCATCTAACTCTCTTGTTATTGACTTTTGTGTTTCTCACCACTTGTTTAGTGACCTTAAGTTGATGAGAACATTGAAGTAACACTTATACTCTCATTAACCGTGCAACTCTCTTGTTATTGACTCACGTGCTTCTCACCACTTGTTTAGTAACCTTAAGTTAATAGAATTCATTTATGTAGCACTTACTACTCTCACAAACCATCTAGCTCTCTTTTTATTGACTAATGTGCTTCTCACCACACTTTGAGTAACCTTGAGTTGATATAGACCGCTGAACTAGCACTTATACTCTTACAAACCGGCTAACTCTTTTATTTTTGACTCATGTGATTCTCACCACTTGTTTAGTAACCTTAAGTTAATAGAGAATGTTGAACTAGCACTTACTACCCTCACAAACCATCTAACTCTCTAGTTATTAACTTATGTTCTTCTTACCACTTTTTTAGTTATCTTAAGATGGTAGTGAACATTGAACTAGCACTTATACTCTCACAAATCGTCTCACTCTATTGTTATTGACTCACGTGCTTCTCACCACTTGTTTAGTAACCTTAAGCTGATAGATAATGTTTAAGTACCACTTACTACTCTCACAAACCATCTAACTCTCTTATTATTGACTTATGTGCTTCTCACCACTTGTTTAGTAACCTTTAGTTGATCGAGAACGTGGAACTAGCACTTGCTACTCTCACAAACCAGCTATGATGCAATCCCAAGAACCAGAACCAAGCCGGATCACTCTTTCCTAACCATGGAACATGGAAGCATGTAGCTAACGAGGGCTATGGAGAACAGCGAGTGGATTTCAGCTTAAATGAAGGTCAAGATCACAAGTTCCTGGTCAACAAACACTTGGAGCACGCACCTTACCCATATTGAAGATGCCTCAAAGAAGAATCATTGAAAAGGAGTTCATATGAAGAAGATATTGAAGATACAACTTGGAAGATCTTCAATAGATCCAATGGAGACATACAAACACATATTAAGGCCCTCCAGACGCTACATAGCGAATTAAGCCATAAAGTCAATTTATATGGAGTCAAGTCAACCCATTAACTCCTCAAAGTTTAATTAACAAAAAATTAGCTTGGAGACGAAATTTATTGATTTTAGAAATTGGACCTTTTGTGCTAAGGCCTTATTCGCGACAATGCCAAATATCAAACTACACAGCCCAGCTCAGAAGCGTACTTCAAGCCAGACCACTTGGAGATTATTCTTGGGTCTTTCATTGTTCTTACGAGTCCAAAAACGCATCAATCCACCATCGGATCCTCCAGATACACGCCCAACAAGAAGAAGATCCGATCTAGTGCTGTTTAAGGAATGTTCGGGATTTGCTTTCTTCAAGGGACTTCAAACTTATGTGTGGCAACCAGGAGACTCTCTAAACCACTAAAAATCATGAAGGGAAGTCTCACTATACTCCAGCACCCACATGATTAGGCGAATCCTCTCATTTGAAGACTTTCCATATCCGGCCGATCATTACATCCTCCCTAACGGCTCCAAGATCAACGACCTCCATCACTTGTCCGTTGTACACTCATTTCGTTGATAGTTCTTTCATAATTTATGCTCTTGACCGTTGGCCCTTTGTCTTGTACGAGCTCTATATAAGCTCATCTTTTTTCTATTGTATTCACCAAGTTTTAAGATAATAAAAGAGTGTTTCTTTTCAAACATGTGTCTTGAGCCTTTGCCGACTTAATCTCTTTGAGGATTCTAGAGAGGGAACCGAGATCAGGCCTTGTGAGGAACCCAAGCTTGATCGGACCGAGATTATCAAAGGAATCATCACCCTCCTTTGTGGTTCTCATTCGCCTACTTCCGCACAATCTAGTCTCCATCGATTCGGACTCACCAAGATCAGATCCGTGGATTCATATCCATTCTATAGCCATTGAGGCTTTTATCATTTTGGTATCAGAGCTAAAACTTCCTATTTAACTAGGTGATTTCGTTCCATAATTTCTTTTGTTATTTATTTTCTCTTTTCTTCTTGCTTTTCCATAAATCGAAAACCCATAAAAATTTGTTTAATTTGTTTTTTTCAATTTTATAAAATCCATAAAAACTCATAAAAATTTAATTCCTTTTGTTATAGTTACTTTTAAAACCAAAAAGCCTATAAAATTTTTGCTTTGATTTTTACAAGTCGTTTGCTATTTTATTTGTTAAAAAAACCGAAAACAAATTTTTTTTTGTTTTGTTATTTTGATTGTTTCTTTGTCTTTAGAAAAAAAAAATTAAAATCGTTTTGCTTTGTTTTCATTACTTTAATTTGATTCTATTATTGACTTTTACAAGATATGGAGTATGAAGAAGAACTGAAAGACTACAACACTTCCGAGATTGATTGGGATGATGAATTTTACCATAGCTATTGGAATTGGGAGAGGAAGAAAGTGTAGGCTAGTCCGACGATGAGGCTGGCTATGAGGCACCACCATGGCCAGGAGATAGTTACTCAAGCTCTGAGTATGAATATGAGCCAAGAGAAGAAGAGCATGAGCCAGAGCCACTAGATGACAACCAAGACAAAACTGATCAATCCACTTGGCCTAGAGAGGAGAGCTGTGAAGATGAATCATGGCATAAAGAGAATGAATCTCAATTCAATATAGGAGAAGGAGACCACGAAACTGAAGCTGACAATGGAGAACTCAATCATGAAGACCAGTTCGTTGAGATTTAACACATGAAAAAGGAAATGATTCACTAATCAGTTTAGGAGAAACTGAGAAGAATGGTGAAGAATTATGATACCAAGAGGAATATGCTTATGAGAGTGAAGACATCAATGAGGTTGAGAGATGGGAAGAAGATGAGCCAGAACGTGATGACAAGGAGCTAGCACCACCATACCATACTTCACGTGGTTACACCCACCAAACCAAAAGCAAACAAGGTAATAGTTGTGAACAATTTGATTTTCAACTCCTAACCTTTTCAGGTCATAAGCAAGGACCAGAATTTTATATAAATTGGGAGAGGGAACTCGAGCATTCGTTTTGGTTCCACAACATCCCAAAGGAGGAGAGACTAGCCCATTCCGTTAAACCACTTCTTGGAGAAGCTTCTTCATGGTGGATAAGTGAAGAACTTATGTCCCACTACATTAAGCCAATTCTTACTTGGGGAGATCTCAAGCAACGAATGTACAAGGAATTTGTAGTGAGCTTCCACAACCGGGACTACACCCCTAAGAGGCTTATGTTTCAGAAAATTACTAGAGAGGCTAAGAAAACAATTCATGTGAAGGAGGCTCAAGAACCATCTAAGGTCAAAGAAGTGCAAGAAAAGCCAACTAAACAAATGGTAGCTCCAAAGCAAAATGACAAGTCTTTACTTGACCCCTACAAAAAAGAGCAATGTAAGTCTTCAAATCCTTGTGAGTAACATGAGCTGACTTGTTATAGATGTCAAGGTAATGGACACAAAGCTAAGGAGTGTCTAATTAAACGAGCTGTGAAATCCACATTGCTAGAATTCAAAACGGATTCACATAAGCAATCTAATAATCTAGCTAATTCAGATTTTATACCTTCCACTTATAGCATTATGCACTTATCTTTGTCAAAGGATATTGAGACAGTTCTAGGAGCTACAAAGGAGGCAAAAAATGTTGACAACAGTTCCATAATCAAAGAAGAACCACCAGATAGTCATCAACAAATGTTGGTCCGAGGAGAAAACATGGAGAACAATGCTAGTAAAGAAATAGCACAAATGAACCATGAAGACACTTCCAAGAAAGTAATGGAAACATTAAGAGTACAAGGAGATTCTAAGCTAAAGGAAACAACCGACAAGCCTTGGAAAAGCGTCATCTATTCATTGCTAATCAAGGAGGAGCCACCAGATATATCCATATTGAAGATTCTTCAAAGAAGAATCATTTCAAAAGGACTTCATATGAAGAAGACAATGTAGATACAACTTGGAAGATCTTCAATAGATCCAATGGAGACATACAATCACTTATTATGGCGCTCCATACGCTACATAGCGAATTAAGCCTAAAGTAAATTTCTATTGATTCTTGACTGAACCCATTAACTCCTCAAAGTTGAATAAACCAAAAATAAGCTCGGAGCAGAAATATATGGATTTTAGAAGTTGGACCTTCTTTGCTAAGGCCTTATTTGTGAGAACGCAAAATATCAAACTACATAGCCCAGCTCAGAAGCGTCCTTCAAGCATGACCACTTGGAAATTATTCTTGGGTCTTTAAAGGTTGCAACGAGCCCAAGAACGCATCAATCCACCATCGAATCCTCCAGATACATGCCCAACAAGAAGAAGATCCGATTCGGTCCTGTTTAAGGAATGTTCGGGATTTGCTTGCTTCAAGGGACTTCAAAATTATGTGTGGCGACCAGGAGACTCTATAAACAACTCAAAATCATGAAGGGAAGTCTCACCATACTCCAGCACCCACATGATTAGGAGAATCCTCTCATTTGAAGACTTTCCATATCCGGCCGATCATTACATCTTCCCTAATAGCTCCAAGATCGAAGGCTTTCATCACTTGTCCATTTCACACTTATTTCTTTTATATTTTGTTTTTCATATTTTATGCTCATGACCGTTGGCCCTTTGTATTGTACGAGCTCTATATAAGCTCATCTTCTTTCTATTGTATTCACCAAGTTTTAAGATAATAAAAGAGTGTTTCTTTTCAAGCATGTGTCTTGAGCCTTTGCTGACTTAATCTCTTTGAGGATTCGAGAGAGGGAGCCGAGATGAGGTCTTGTGAGGAATCCAAGCTTGATCGGACCGAGATTATTAAAGGATGCATCACCCTCCTTTGTGGTTCTCATTCGCCTACTTCCGCACAATCTAGTCTCCATCGATTCAGACTCACCAAGATCGGATCCATGGATTCAAATCCATTCTACAGCCATTGAGGCTTGTATCAAGCTAACTCTCTTGTTATTGACCCGTGTGCATCTCACCACTTCTTTAGTAACCCTAAGATGATAGAGAACGTTGAACTAGCGCTTATAATCTCACAAACACCCTAACCCTCTTGTTATTGACTTTGTTTCTCACAACTTGTTTAGAGACTTTAATTTGATGAGAACGTTGAAGAAGCACTTAAACTTCCACAAATCGTCCAACTCTCTTGTTATTGACTCAAATGTTTCTCCCCACTTGTTTAGTTACCTTAAGTTGATAAAGAACAATTAAGTAGCACTTTCTACTCTCACGAACCATCTAACTCCCTTGTTACCACTTGTTTAGTAACCTTAAGATGATAGATAACGTTGAACTAGCACTTATACTCTCACAAACTGTCTAACTCTCTTGTTATTGACCCAAGTGCTTCTCACCATTTCTTTAGTAAACTTTACTTGATTGAGAATGTTTCAGTAGCACGTACTACTCTTACAAAGCATCTAACTCTCTCGTTATTGACATATGTGCTTCTCACCACTTGTTTAGTAACTTTAAGTTGATGAGAATGTTGAAGTATCACTTATAACATTAACCGTCCAACTCTCTTGTTATTAACTCACGTGCTTCTCACCACTTGTTTAGTAACCTTAAGGTGACAAAGAACATTTAAGTAGCACTTACTACTCTCACAAACCATGTAACTCTCTTGTTATGGACTTATGTGCTTCTCACCACTTGTTTAGTAACCTTAAGTTAATATAGAATGTTGAACTAGCATTTATACTCTCACAGACTGGGTAACTCTCATGTTTTTGACTCATGTGATTCTCACCACTTGTTTAGTAACCATAAGTTAATAGAGAACGTTGAACTAGCATTTACTACTTTCACAACCCGTCTAACTCTCTTGTTATTAACTTATGTTTTTCTCACGATACGTTTAACTAGCACTTATACTCTCACAAACCGTCTAACTCTATTGTTATTGACTCACGTGCTTCTCACCACTTGTTTGGTAACCTTAAGCTTATAGAGAACATTTAAGTAGCACTTACTACTCTCCCAAACCAATCTAACTCTCTTGTTATTGACTTATGTACTTCTCACCACTTGTTTAGTAAACTTCTATAGATCGAGAAAACATGGAACTAGCATTTATACTCTCACAAACCATCTAACTCTCTTGTTATTGATTTATGTTCTTCTCACCAATTGTTTACTGACCATAAGTTGATGAGAACATTGAAGTAGCACTTATACTCCCACAAATCGTCGAACTCTCTTGTTATTGACTCACATGTTTCTTACCACTTCTTTAGTAACCTTAAGTTAAATATAGAACATTTAAGTAGAACTTACTACTCTCACAAACCACCAATCACTCTTGTAATTGACTAATGTGCTTCTCATCACTTGTTTAGTAACTTTCAATTGACATAGAACGTTGAACTAGCATTTGTACTCTCACAAACCGGCTAACTTTTTTGATATTGAGTCATGTGATTCCCACCACTTGTTTAGTAACCTAAAGCTGATTGAGAGCGTTTAAGTAGCACTTACTACTCTCACAAACCATCTAACTCTCTTGTTATTGACTTACGTGCTTCTCACCACTTGTTTAGTAATCTTAACTTGATAAAGAACGTTGAACTAGCACATTCTACTCTCACAAACCATCTAACTCTCTTGTTATTAACTTATGTACTTCTCACCACTACTTTCGTAACCTTAAGATGATATAGAACATTGACCTAGCGCTTATAAACACACAAAGCGGTTAACTCTCTTGTTATTGACTCATGTGCTTCTCACCACTTCTTTAATAACCTTAAGTTGATAGAGAACGTTTAAGTAGCACTTAATTCTCTCACAAACCGTCTAGCTCTCTTGTTATTGACTCATGTGATTTTCACAACTTGTTTACTAATCTTAAGTTGATAGAGAATGTTGAACTAGCATATATACGCTCACAAAACGTCTAACTATCTTGTTTTTGCCTCATGTGCTTCTCACCACTTGTTTAGTAACCTTATGTTAGTGGAGAACGTTTACGTAGCATTTACTACTCTCACAATCCATCTAACTCTCTTGTTATTGACTTATGTTCTTCTCACCACTTGCTTAGTAACCATGAGTTCATAGAGAACGTGGAAGTTGCACTTTTACTCTCACAAACAGTCTGACTCTCTTGTTATTGACTCATGTGCTTCTCACTACTTGTTTAGTAACCTTAAGTTGATAGAGAACGTTGAACTAGCACTTATACTCTCAGAAACCGTCTAACTCTCTGTTATTTACTGATGTGCTTCTCACGACTTGTATAGTAATCTTAGGTTAATAGAGAACGTTTAAGTAGCACTTACAACTCTCACAAACTGTCTAACTCTCTACTCTCACATGCTTCTCACCACATGTTTAGTGACCTGAAGATGATAGAGAACGTTGAACTAGCACTTATACTCTCACAAACCCTCTAACGCTCATGTTATTGACTCTTGTGCTTCTCACCACTTGATTAGTAAACTTAACTTGATAGAGAATGTGTAAGTCGCACATACTACACTCACAAACCATTAACTCTCTTGGTATTAACTTATGTGCTTCTCACCACTTGTTAAGTGACATTAAGAGTATGAGAACGTTGAAGTAGCACTTATACTCTCACAAATTGGCTAACTCTCTTGTTATTGACTCAAGTAATTCTCAACACTTGTTAAGCAACCTTAATGTAATAAAGAAAGTTGAACTAGCACTTACTACTCTCACAAACCGTCTAACCCTCTTGTTATTGACTTATGTGGTTCTCACCACTACGTTAGTAACCTTAAATTGATCGAGAACGTTTAAGTAGCACTTACTACTCTCACAAACCATATAACTATCATGTTATTGACTTACGGGCTTTTAACCACTTGTTTTGTAACCATAAGTTGATGGAGAACATTGAACTATCACTTACTACTCTCACAAACTGTCTAATTATCTTTTCATTGACTTATGTGCTTCTCAGCACTTGTTTTGTAACCTTAAGTTGATAGAGAACATTGAACTAGCACTTATACTCTCACAAACCATCTATCTCTTTTGTTATTGACTTGTCTGCTTCTCACCACTTGTTTTGTAAACTTACGTTTATAAAGAACGTTTAACTAGCCCTTACTACTCTCATAAACAATTTAACTCTAATACACGATTCAAGGTGCTTCTAATGGGTTTGTTTGAATGGGATTCATTAATAGAGAACATTTAAGTAGAACTTACTACTCTCACAAACCAAACTCTTTTGTTATTAATCACGTGCTTCTCACCCCTTGAATAGTAACCTTAAGTTGATAGAGAATGTTGAACTAGCACTAATTACACTAACAAAGCGGTTAACTCTGTTTTCATTTACTCATGTGCCTCTCATCACTTGTTTTGTAACCTTAAAATGATAGAGAACGTTGAACTAGCAATTATGATCTCATAAACCATCTAACTCAATTGTTATTGACTCATGTGCTTCTCACCACTTGTTTAGTAACCTTAACTTGATTGAGAACATTTAAGTAGCACTTACTACTCTCAAAAACCATCTAACTCTCTTGTTATTGACTTACGTGCTTTTAACCACTTGTTTAGTAACCATAAGTTGATGGAGAACTTTGAACTAGAACTTACTACTCTCACAAACTATCTAACTATCTTATCATTGACTTCTTTGGATCTCACCACTTGTTTTGTAACCTTAAGTTGATAGAGAACGTTGAAATAGCACTTAGACTCTCATAAACCGTCTAACTCTTTTGTTATTGACTCATGTGCTTCTCACCACTTGTTTTGTAACCTTAGGTTGATAGAGAACATTTAACTAGCACTTAATACTCTCACAAACAGTCTAACTCTGATACACGATCCAAATTTGCTTCTAATGGGTTAGTTTGGATGGGATTCGACAAAGGGAAACCGAAGTACTTCCTTTGATAAATTGGTTGATGAAGTGTGTTAGCGGAGTGATGAGAGATCCACAAGAAGAGTGATGGGATTTTTGATACACTTGAACACCTCTTGATCATGAGGGGAATTTTTTCAAGATCTAAGACGTGTGGTTAAAGCTTTAGACAAGTGGCTAGGGTTTCCTTTAGCTAAGTGTTAAGAAAAACGTTCGTCTCTTTATTGATAATGAAAAATGAAGGTTACACGGCTGCAAGGGGACCTTATAAATGGTCCTATCATCTAGCCCTAAGGCCCACTCAACATGAAACAAATAAAAGACTAATGGGTCACAGCCCATGAACAAACAAGAAACAATTCAAAAGAAATTGTATGTTGCGGCCTTGCTTCACAAGTTGAAGCCTTGGTACAACTTCTTATTCTAAATAAACTTAAAACGACACCAAAACACGCTAGACTAAGTGGCTGGAGCATTTGGGCTTGATGGACCTGCAAAGACATTAATACGGAAATAAAACATACCTTATTGGTTCGGATAAGTGGCCAAGTCTTGTTGGTTGCGTCTAGCACAAGTCTTGTAGGTTCTTGGCTTTCTTGATCAGGTTCTTGAATGTCTTGCTCTTCTTCTTGAATTGTAGCATGGCCTTGGCTTGAGTCCTTAATCTTCTCCGACTTCTTGTAAAGACTGCTACATGACTCTTGTAGATCTTGGTGCGGTCTAGGGTGTGTACATCTTCTTTCTTGCTCAAGACATCAACTACAACTTCTCCTAGTTTCTCTTGAAGCTTGCGTGCTTTAGCTCGAGTCATTGGCTTGTTTGGTTCAACCGGCTAGATGGCGTCATCATTCCCTCCCTCTTTAAGATGTTCCATCATTGGTGCATCCTCGTTGTCTACATGAAAGGGAGATAGATCAGCAACATTGAAACTTGAGGAAATGTTAAACTCACCTGGCAGCTCTAAGCGGTACGCATTTTCATTGATGTGTTATAGCACTCTGAATGGTCCGTCGCCGCGCGAAGAAAGCTTAGACTTCTTCTTGTTGGGAAACCTCTCCGGTCACATGTGAACCCAAACCCAATCTCCCGGTTTGAAGGTCACAGCCTTACACCTTTTGTCTTCTCTTTGTTTGATTGCCTCAGCCTTCCTTTCTAATTCTACTTGACCTTAAGGTGTAGTTTGCGGATGAGGTCGGCTTTGGCACTTGCATCCTTGTCTAAATAATGTCGCGGAGGTAATGGTGTGAAGTCAATGGGTGTCAAAGGATTAAACCCATACACTACTTCAAATGGTGAAAACTTAGAAGAAGAATGATTAGCTAGATTATAAGAAATTTAAACCATAGTTAAACATGACAACCAATTTGAATTTTTATCGACCATAGCTCTATGTAAAGTACCAAGAGTACGGTTTAC